>PVJA010014510.1:0-47260 GCA_004027025.1 Myocastor coypus | reverse complement strand
TGAATTGTATTTCACTACTAACAAGCTTAATCAAATGCTTATATAAAGAAGGTATATACAGCAATGAATATACACTTTAAATACTCATTCAAGATTTTAAAAATAGAAGTCATGCAGAAAATCTCATAAAGGGTCCAAAAAATAAAAAATTTTACACAATACAATGGTATTTAAATTGTTAACAAAATGACATTTGAGAAGTATTTTTGTACAAATGAAGGAAAATTTTAGATAAAAGTGAGCACAAAGCAAATAGAACGGTGGGAGTGTCAAGGCAGCGTGGGGCTTCTGGCTTAGACAGTTAGGTGGAAACTTACATCATGAACTCAGATGTGGGATGCAGGGTGAGCATCAGATTTGGACTGGGATGCCCTCCGTTCTATAGGAGATGGCTGTGCTGAGCACTGACGCTGGTACCCATGACCATGGTGGACGTGGTTCCTGAGGACAGCTCAGCTAACGGGCAGCAGCCTGGAGGTGAGAGGCAGGCACAGTCATTTCTTAGTGTGGGCTCTTCTCTCTGTAGCTGTGGGACACAACAATCCCTTGAGTCCTAGTTTCCTTGCCTGTAAAACAGGGATGCTAAAATCTACCTGACAGCTTAATATGACTCTCCATGGAGAAAATGTACAGAAAAATGTTGCTAGCCATAAAATGCATAAATATAAGATGTCCTCCAAGGCTTAAGAGGCTTTAAGAGAGCTGGGCCCCATAAAGATAACGCATTTCCATAGCATCAACCCTTCCTGTACTTGGTGAGCATTTCCTCTTTTTTGATGGGAGCCAGATTTCAGGACACAGCTATGAGAAATCAAAATGGCTTTAAGGATTCAGTGTGCTTTAAACCTTGGCTTAGATTGTCTTTCTGAAATCAATATGTTGCATTTAAAGAGATACTTTAGAAACAAAAGGACAGTGGCATCTGTAGGATCAATAATAAATGAATTGATTCTTTGCGGGCAAGCCATATCCAGATCAACTCTTGAGAACTGAGAGAGGCCACCCTCAGAGCCCAGGCTTGCCCAAGGCATGGGCCCCTCCCTTGCCTACCATGTCAGGTATAGTCAAAGGATGTGCTCTGGGTCTGTTAGAAATGGGAGTCCCTTAGTCACCTACTGTTGCTGTGACACCCAAATTAAAGGGTTTCTTTTGTCTCAGAGTCTCAGAGATCTCCATGCATGGCCCACTAGCTCCAAGGCAGAGCCAGGTGGGCAGAGGGGCATAGCAGAGGCACAGATGCTGACATTATGAGGTCAAGAAGAACAAGGCCAGGAAAGAAGATATGCCCCGCATGTCACACCTTAACCAACCTCACCTGCTCGCAGCACATCCAGCCGCTAAGCTCACCAGAGGATGAGTCTACCAATGGCTACAACATGAGAGGACCCAACACCTTCGGAAATCCCCACCTCAGAACACAGCCGGCCTTGGGGGCTGAGCTGCACCTAAACCCTAACAAGGAGCTGGCCGTGCCTCTGTGCTGCTCAGCTTTTTGATCTGGAGCAGGTAACTAGCCCTGCTTAAGCCTCAGTTTCCTAGTTTGGGACCTGAGCATAAGGAACTACAATTTATCGTTGAAGTTTTAGCTAAGTAACTAGATAGATAAATGTGTCCCAGGTCACTGCCCTGGTTTGGATGTGTCCCATGATTTTACTGTACTTTTTGGTTGAATTGTTTTTCAGGGAAGGCTTATGTTTTGATTTTGGTGCCAAGGACCAAACCCAGAACTTACAGCTTGTTAGGCAAACGTTCTGCTGCTGAGCCAAAGCCCCAGACCCTGAATGTGTCCCCTGAAAAGCATTGGCTGAAAGCCTGATGCCCAGAGCAACAGCGGTGGAGGTTAGGGCCTAAGGAGAGGTGATTGGGCTGGGAAGCTCTGTCTATGAGCACATTAGAGTCAGGGGTGTCCACCCTTTGCCTCACCTGGGCTGCGCAGAGTGGAGGATTTATCTTAGGCCACAAATAAACAGGTATTGTGTGTACATAAGTAAGAAAATTTGCATGCTGGAATAACAAATTAATTAACAAGCAAGCAACTATTTTTGTATCATTACCAATACTACAAAATATAATTACATATATATGCATGTGTAATTATAGACTGTGTATTTTTGTAATTATAACTATTATGGGGGAAAACACTATTTGATACATATATTTTTGGACTGTCTATACCACAGCCATTACAATCTATTTTAGGGTTGAAGAGATAGCTTGGCAATCTAAGTGCCTACCAAGCACAAGGACTGGAGTGCATCCCCGGTACTGCATGTCCAGCCAGCCACAGACCTGGGTGTGGTGACACATACTTACAATCCCAGCCCTGGAGAGGCTGAGACAGGCAGATCACTACAAATCTCAGCTGTGTAGCGACACCCCGTACCAAATAAATAAATAAAAGATTTTTAATGTCTTAAATCTATTTTCACTTACTAAATTATTTTACAAAATAACTTAACAAGCCCAAGTTTAATAATGACATAGGAGCCAGGCATGGTGGCACACACCTGTAATCCCAGCACTCGGGAGGCTGAGGCAGGAGGATCAATGTGAGTTCGAGACCAGCCTGGGCTACAAAAGTGAGCTCAAGGCCAGCCTGAACTGCATAGCAAGACCCTGTCTCAAAAAAAATAATAGTAATAACAACATAGGGCAACTTCCACGCCTGCTTAATAACAATGCATGTGTCTTCACAAGCATGCTCACGCCAGCAGGGTGAAATACGTGTGCGCATGTGCTGCAAAGCATTCCCCAAGGCACATGGGTGCGTGTGAGGTGTCTCACATGGATGGTTCCATTTGGCTGTGCGTGGGGTGGCGTGGAAGACAGCCAGCCCACCGCCCTCCCCAACATGGGCTTCCCACGTTACCTTCTCAGCCCATGCTCCTGCATTCCCTCAATCCAGCCATGCAAACTACATAATAATGTTAAAAGTTACAATTTTGTGAGGCCACACAGCTGTGCAAAGCCATGTGTGAGCCTCCCCAAAAGAGTGGGGTAGACACGTCAGGACTATACCATTATTACAGGAGTTTTTGACTGCAAGAATGGGGCTCTCTCTCTTTTTCTCCCACCCCCCTTCCTCCCTGCATTTCCCATGTTCCATCATAAGACAGCACAGCAGAAGGCCCTCATCAGGTGCAAGCCCCTCGCTCGTGGACTTCCCAGCCTCTAGAACTACGGGCCAGTGAATTTCTGTTTGTTACCAACTATCCAGTCTCAGCAATTGTGTTGTAACAGCGTGAATGAACTAAGACAGTCAGGCTTCCGTGGAAATAAAGTCTGAAATAGAAACCTCACAAAGGCAGTTTCGTGGCCAGTGCTACCCAAAACATTAGATTTGGGGGAGTAAGGGATGCAGGATCAAGTAGGAGGACAAGATGCAACGTAATGAGGTCATGAAAGAGACTTCAGCCAATCCTGTGGTGAGCTCCAGGGCAGAGCAGACACCTCAGGGTTGTGCGGAACTGAAGCTCAGGTGGAGGTCTTTATCTGCTAGAGCCAGGCTGCCCCTGAGAGAGAATAACCTAAGGGAGAGGCAGGGCTCTTTAGCGGAGGACAATTCTTCTGAGCCACCAGCTGCAGTGCCACACCAGCCAACAGCTGGAGGGATGAGTGTCCCAGTCCACCAGGGGGAGCACATGTGGACTACATCCACTGTAATTTACAAAAGTACCTAAATTAGATTGTAAAAACCACCCAGTGACCCCTTCTTTGCTACTCACTGACTATTCTTGATGTCTAGAGTAGTTTCCAGCATGTAGAAGACACTTGATAACTACCAGACAAAGAAAGAAAAATGTTTCATGTGCACTAGCTACCATTATTGTTAGGAAGCCTTTCTTAATACTTTCAGGTAGAAGGTATTCTCTTTCTCTCTCTCTCTCTCTCTCTCTCTCTCTCTCTCTCTCTCTCTCTCTCTCTCTCTCTTCCCCCTCCATGGTAGCTTCATATCGTCATTCCTGTTGCCTTACCTTATTAACCCTGAACTATCATTTGTTTATCTAATTACCAATATCCTGTGACTGTCAGCTGTTATATGCCAACATGACTGGATTAAGAAATAGCCAAGAGATTAGTAAAGCACAGTTTTGGGTGTGTCTGTGGGATGTTTCCAGAGAGAATTGTACTTATGGGGCCACCCAGGAGGATGGCAGCTGATGGCTAATGTAGTCATGTGGAATTTCAGGAGCCCACACTGGCGGGGTAGAGACATTTTGGTCCCTAAGATCAGGTAGTCCGGATCATAAAAGACAAACAGAGCTTGCCATTGCTCAAATTTTTCTTTTCAAAGCATTTTGCCATGGAGTCCCTTGTGCCCAATCATGGTGAAGATCATTTATAGCATCCTAGGTCATTTAGGGTATTTTAAAACTTCATATGGTATAGAAAAAGCCCTCCATAAATGATTGAGAAAATTGATGGGAAGATCCAGTTGATGCTGAGAAAGCACTAGAAAAAAATCCATTTAGCTTGGCAATGAGGCCCCTTCTCCAATCCATGATAGTATGATTTTTTTTTAAAGCCAAAGGAAAATAAAGAAAGCTTGACATAGAAGTTATATTTGGATTAACTACCTCTGCCTTGGTCTCAGAAAACGTCTGGGAGGGTACATGCAGGGGAAAAGAGAGGATCATCAGAAGATAACCATCTGATAGTCTGCAAACTGCAGGAATGATGATGTCTAAACCCACAACCTTGATAACTAACTGTTTAGATTCTGCAGTGTCTCCTGTAATGAACTATGAGACCATCAGCATAAAGACGACAAAGGTCAGCAACATTGTCCATCCACAAGTGTAAACAAGGAGCTGTTTCTTTATAGCGCCCAAACAGTGGTTTGCTTGGCTTACTAGATTAAATCCTACCCTTTGTCCCCATCGTGAGGCAAGATGGGACAAGCACAGGGATCTAGAACAGGCTTTAGGGGAATCTAAGATTTCCTTTAGCATGCAAATATATTTTCCTAGATTTTGTTAAAACCCACAGATTCACACCACATAATGTTTCAGCTACAATGTTAAACAATTCTATCCTTTATGACAAAATAACACTCTCTGGTAATAATTCTCATTGTTAAGAACCAACCCTCAAAAGCCTATTATCCCATGTCCCCTTCCCTTTTGAGGCTATCCCTAGAATGGCTTTTTCCTTATACTTTAATTCAATGTTTCTGTGATAAAGCAGATGATTGGGACCAGACAGAACTCCTAAATGTGTCAAGAATTAATGACAAAGCCCAGTGGGAAGCAGCACCTAGGAAAGCTTTATGAGATGCAAATGCTATATTTCATCCCACAATGAGGTCTGCCTTGCTCCATAATCCTCCGTGCTCCTGGCCCACCCCAGAGATGCAGGTTCCCACAGACGCTCTGATGTGCACTAATCCAGCAGACTTGAAACTGAGCATTGCCTCTTTGAGGATTTTTACTCTTGGCCATTGATTCTTATGAAGTCTTAGGAGCTAAAACCCTCCCCATCTCTTCCTTTCCTCCAAACCAACACAATTAGTAACACATGCATATCACACATAGGAATATTCCATCATGCAAAGGGAAACTTCACTGCAAGCGTGTTAATCGGAAGGCCGTTCAAGTGGCCCAGGGAAGTGCCAAACCAACACGAAACTAAGCATTCCAATGTTCTCAACTATTTACATTCCACTGACCACCATGAAAACCAAGGGAAATCTAATTAAATCTGTAAATACTAAACACCTACAATGTGGTTAGGAAACGAGCCCACTGTTTCATTTTAGCACTCATCTTTATGAAAGTTGGTTATCTAAGCGAGCGTTTCAGATTCCATCGAATTGAGGCATAACAAAGCCTCCAATTCAAAGCTAGAGGTTAGCAAAGCCTTTGAGAAAGGCGGTGTGGTGTCAGGGATAGAGGTTTGGCACTGGACTGCTCCACGTTCGCTTAAGTCTCCAGCCCGTCACTCACTCTGCGCCTTGGTGGGAGGGGCCTGGTTTTTCTGAGCTGCACTTGCTCTGCTGCCCCGTGGGACAGTCACATCTGACTGCAGAGCTGCTACAAGAGTTAAACAAGAGTGTGCTCCTAAGTGCCTAACACAGCACGGAGAAGACTTCCGGTAAAGTTGGGGATGATGATGAGAAAGAGGGCAACCACGATGATGAAGAGGAGGAGGGTAAAGCTGATGCAGGACGAGCACAGCCAGCGGCGTCCATCTACGAGATAAGCTTTTCATCACTCAGAGGTGAACACTCACCCAGCCGTAGATTTCTACTCTACAGGCTATTGTTGTAGGCTACGCTCAACTTATAGAGTTAGAAATGGATCCTGAATGCCAAACGACCACCAACAACTCCAGGCCAGACATGGGAAAGAACAGAGAGACAGAGAGAGCACATATGCATGCACACGTGCATGCATGTGCGCGCTTGCACGCACGTGTGCACACACACACACACACACACACACAAACTTCACCTACTACTTCCAGCACCTCTGTTCCTCAGGGCAATGCCTCCCCCACAGAAAGCATCCATCTCGGGATCACTCTCCCCACCAGCTGCCCTCTTGGGCTCCCTTCTTGGTTCAGCCCAGATACTCACTGGGATCTGAAACTGCCGGAAATATCTCATCAGTCTAAGACATGGAAATCTGTTTCAGTGCAATGTTATCAAAATGAATCCTCTTCACCTCATTCATATGCATGCTAACAATTGGAAACCGGACAAGGAGCTCTTTTTAAACATGAGGCTTAGTAGGGGCAGAAGGATTGAAAACCTAAGGTAAGCTTTGCTGCGAGAGGGTGCTGGTAATAAATGTCACCAGTAGGAAATATTCAAGGACCATTCCCAGAAATCAAGGCAATAGCTCAAAGAGGAAAAGTACAATAATTAAATTGCTCAGAAGCTGACAGCATGCATAAATCTGGGGCATCAAACTGGGCTTTTGGAGTCTCTTTGCAAATCTCATTTGGATGCCGCTCTTTCTGAGTCGAATCCCTGTTCTGCCTACAGACATCGGGTCAACTCTGGCTCACTCCAAACGGGTAGCTATTAGCAGGATTTCTCTCTCTGCACTGGATTGTTTGTTCAGGCAGCACCAGGTTTTAAAATCTTTTCATTTCCACCTGATGAATTCACTGCTACAGGAAGAAGGAAGACAGCAGTGTCTGCAGCAGGGTCTCCGCATCAAGTGGCCATCATGTGTGAGATTCCAACTCCCTCCCGCACAAGTCGGATTTGGGCCTGAGCCTAAAAGCCACTACTCAAGCACTTGGCAAGGTGCTAAGCTGGGCTTCTTAGTCAAACTCACCTTAAGATTTCCTTGGGAGATCACACTCGTGAATGTGTGTGTCTAGAAAAATGAGCCCAAAATTTGTCACAGTAGAGGGAGGGATTAGAAGTGTCAGAGGAAAACCTGGTTTATGGTCCAAATGCTACAGAGATAGGAAGAAACTTTTAAGCTACATGACATATTTTCAAAACACATAGATGAATTATCAATATGCTTTGTACTGGAAGATTATACTCGAAGTCAATTTTCAACTTATGAACTTGGTATCAATCAAAGCACCAGTGTGGTTCTGTATACGAACAGTGTCCATGTTCCCACGTCTTAAGCCTTGTCAGTGGAGTAAAAATTAATAATAAAGTACAGATTCTCCTCTGCTTATGAAGGAGTTGTGTCCCAGTAATCCTGTCATAAATTGAAAACATACGTTAAAATGCATCCAACTTCCTAAATATCAGAGCTTAGCCTTGGCTGCCTTAAATATGCTCAGAACTCTTAAACTCATCTAGAGTTGGGCAAAACCATCCAGCACAGTATTTTAGGATAAGCTATAGACTATTTTATGTAATTGGTTGCATTATCTGTGTCCACAAAGCCCTGGTGACATAGCGTGCCACAGAGCACTACTAGTTGCTTCTCCTGAAGAAGGCTTTGCTGGATGAAAGTCTCAAGCTCCCTGGCCTTGCCCGTTATCATGAGACTTCTTGTACACACAAGCAGGTAGGATAGGAAAAGATCTAACCTCAAACTATTTGTTCGTACACCAGTATCATGCCCCCAAAAATCATGGATCAGACATTCATAAATTGGAGATCGTCTATATTAAAAGAGACCTTCTATCTTAGTTACACTTCTCTCATTGCTGGGACAGAATAACCAAGATCCAAAATTAAGGAAGGAGGTTTATTTAGCTCAGTTTTTAGAGGTTTCAGTCCATACTTGCTGGCTGCAAAGTAGAGTGGCACATGGCAGAGGGTAATAGCATGATGGCAGAAAACAGCAAAAGAAACAAGAGAAAAAGAGAGGAGCGCCCACCTCATGGGACACCTGGACACAAACTGTAACACCTTCTCTGCTCAAAAGAGTACTCAGCACTTCCATCCTCTAATCTCCCAAGCTGAGAGCCAGTAACCAAAGTACAATTGCTTGAAGGAAGGGGCCACCGAGGTCCAGACTGAAATGAAACCCGAGAGGCAGCTTCCTTCATCCCGATCTTAGGCTCCTCCTGCATCCATGGTAGCTCCTGAAATTCCTGGGAAGAGATGGAGAAGGACAGTGGAGGATAAACAAATAGACAGCTGTGAAGATGCAGAGAGCTGAGGTCAGGTGCAGCCCTCTCTCCTGATGGGGGAAAAAGAACTGCCCAACAGCTACGAAGTATTTCCTCATACAGTCAGCAAAGGCTGATGACAGGTGAAAGTCCCCACCTGATGGAAGAAAGGACTTGCCTAACAACTTGATTGTCTGGTTTTCCTTGGGTGCTTCACGTCTCAGGCTGACCTCGTCTTAGTCCTGCATATGTGAACAATCTCAAGCTAGCCAGTTCTCATAGGATTTGTCCTGCTCAGAACCCACCAGAGCCCACCAATGTCCCAGAAGACTATGACTTCAGACTACACAGACTGCTATAAGTAAACAGAGGTGGGTAAACCATAGAATAAGTCACCATCACACTTATTCTGAGGCAGTGTTTATATTGCGATTTCTTCAATGTTAAGACCAAATATAAGCATGGAGCAAGAGCATGATGACCTCACAGAAACACCTGTCTCCATCAGAGGTTCTTATACAGCTACCTTGAGATATTTTTACTGAAGGATACCTTGGCCCACCAAGCTCAGTCCTGCAGTTTAACATAGAAGTGATGGGGCCACGTCCTTTCTTTATTCCATGTGAATCTAGAGAACAGAGAGAATTTGCACTGCATTTGTCCCAGGTGATGACCAAGAGAAGTACACCTACTTCCCTCTCCTTCACTGCCCCAGAAAGCTCAGGTAACTGGAGAGTTTAGGGATGGCAGACAAATGAATACATTCAGCCAGACCTCTCCAAAGGGGCTGTGTGAGAAGCCACTCTTGAGGGTCACTGTCTCAGTTACTCTTCTCTCCTTGCTCAGACAAAATACCCAACATCCAAACTTAAGGAAGGAAAGGCTCATTTAGCTCACAGTTAGTTGCGGTTTTAGTCCGTACTTAACTGGCTCCCAGGCAGAGTAGCACATGGCACAGAGCAAGGGTTTATGACAGCGGCAAAGAGCAAAGGAAGGCGCAGTGGCTGTGGCTGCTAGCTAACCTCTTTCCCCTGCTTATATTATGATGCAGAGTACTCACCGCAGGGCCAGAGTATCGCACTAACACCTGATATCCTCGCATTGGATCAAGAATCAATCACAAACTCCAGAGGCCGCCCCATGCATGATTGCATGAGGCTTTGGAGGGACACCTAGATGCAAATCAGAACACTCACCTTTGCTACCCAATCCATGAGCCTGACATTTCTGTTTTGAGACAGGTTCTCCCAATGCATCTCAGGCTGACCTTACGCTCACTCGTGTCTTCCTTCCTCAGACTCCTGAATGCTGGGATTACATGCATAAGAGCAGCTGTTGAGGCAGCTCCAGGGGCTCACGCAGTACAAAGAATGATGAGACATCTACTGATGCACATATGTAAGTCTCGTCACACAGTCCAGCTGCTCCTAGAACCAGCAGGAATCCTCACCCTCTTCTCTTACTTCATTCTATTTAATTTGGTAAAATATAATAAAATCAAATTTACCACTGTAGCCATTTCTCAGTGTAAAATGCAGTTGCATTTAGCACATTCACACTGCTGAGCACACATTGCTATCATCCCTCTCAAGAACTTCATCTTCTCAAACTGAAGTTGTATGATCTTTAAACAAAAACACCCTATTTCTTCCTGGCCCTACGCTCTGGAAGCCACAATCTTTCTTTCTGTCTCCGTAATTTTCCCTACTCCTGTGTTGTAGACAGGACTTCTAAGGAAAAAGATTTAATATGGGTTAGGTAATTTAATGATTACTTTATCATATTCACCTATAGTCAAATGCGAAAGAGTGCAGGAGACCCATCCGCACACTAGAGACCCAGAGAATCCAGCAGAAGCCCTAGATCCCATGGCAATGTCCTGTACAAGTCCAGCTGAAGACCCATGGCCCATGGCAATATCCCCCACCCATCCAACTGAATGCCCAGAGCCCAGATAATGTTTCATGCAAGTCTGTATCAAGGACCTGCACTAAGAAGACCCAAAGGCCAATGGTGGAAGATAGAAAGTCAGTGCCAGAGGGATCAAGGGCCTGCATGAGCAGGGTGAAGAATCTGTGCTGGAACCAGGAAGCAGCGCTGAAGGTGTGGTCCAGAGCTCCCTCAGAAAGGACCGCAGCCACCCTCAGCAAAGAGAGGCCCAAGCTCCTCCAGTGACAAGAACAGCTAAGTCGATATCGACACAAGAGTCTTCTGCAGGATAATCAACAGCACACCATCTTCCCCTTCAGTTCTCTTAGCTGCTGGCGACAATCCTCAGGTGGTCTTCCCACTCCAGGCGCCATGCTGTCTCAGTTCAGCAGGGTGTTACAAGTGCACCCTCAGTTGGTTGACCACATCCTGATATCCCATGTAAATAGAATCACGCACAGTTTGTCCTTTTGTGACTGACTTATGTTTCTTACCATAATATCTTCAACATTCTAACTCCTTCCGAGGGTTTCTGTGGTCAGCTGTGCACTTCTCAAACAAGCTCCTTTTTGCCCCATGAAATTAACCAGCAACACTGGCAAATGCTTTAAAGAAAACATTTAACAGCTCCAGTCATGGGAGCATCTGGTGCTAAAATCTCAAGACTGGGGAATATAAGCATCCCACAGTAATAATTATCAGTTAATATTTTATTGAGATCAAAATGCTATTCGCACATGTAACTGAAAGCCCTTTACAAAAGCCAACATGTGTGTCTCACATCAGAGGAAATGAGCACCTACAAAACAGGTCCTGTTTCCAGAACAGGGCCAAGGAGCTTCTGCAACTGTGCCAGGTTTAGGGATGCCAAACCATAGGGGTTAAGAACGAGCAAAGATAGCCTGTCCCACAAGGCGAAGGCTGTCCATGTTACCGTGACTAACAAGTTACCACAAATCTAATGACAAAAGTTCAAATTTAGAATCATACCTTTCTGAAAGTTATAAATACAATGTAGCTCTCAGGAGGCTGAAAGAAAGGTGTAGGGCTTCTCTCCTCCCCCGGAGATGTAGGACCAATTTTCTTATCCTTTTCCATTTCTCGTGCATAGTCTCTCTCTCTCGATCCTTGAAGCCAGCAGCATCAACTCTGCCTGGTTGTAGAACTACATTTCATCCATAGGACTCCTTTTCCCACTTAGAAAGACCCTGTGCTCACACAGGCCCCACCCAACAATCCATGATAACCTCCTTTCACCAAGGTCATCTATGACCTAACTCCACATGCCATTTTTAATTTCTCTCTGCCATGTCATCTTAGCTACTGTTAGGTTAGGTTTCAGAAATTCGGGTGTGGACACATTTGGGGAGGGGGCATTATTCTGCCTACCACTGGCAGAGAGCATAAAAATGTGAAGCAAGCCAGACCCAAGCCCAGGAGATGCTGATTTTTATATGAAAATTTCTTGGTTCCTAAAAGTTAGCTGCTAAATCAAATTTGTGATAAAACTAAAACTGTGCCTGCAGAGAAAACTCCCCTCTTAAGGTCACGTTTGTGGGATACAGTCTCTGTTCCCTGAGGCAGCAGACCTCCTTAATCTTCACGGGTCTATGCCACCTACTCTGGGTGAACGTGGTGTTCATGTCTTCAAGGAACTTAAACAATAAAGTTTTCTGTCTCCACTGCTTCTGCAAACAACCCCAGAGGATGATACAGAAGTGAGTTTGAAATAATGATTCAAGCAAGACAAAGGAGACATGGATTGGCCTCTGTCCGATGAAAACAATCACCAAGTATGGGAGAAATCGTCACTTCAGAGCAATGGAGAACACATACTTGATTGGGAAACATACACAGAAAACTCCAACCATGCCAGGAAAAAAAAAAAAAAAAAGCCTCAGAAAGAAGTTAGATTCCCTCATAGATTTTGCATGCAGTTGGAATTGGAGAGCTGAGTAAGAGTTGCTGTGCCTTGCGCAATTCCCGGGGGCCTCCTTTGCTTCAGTCCCTGCAGTTGCGATCCAGAATGCCCCTTTACGGACGGTGCTGAGGGCTGCGCTCCCTGCCACCCTCGGTCAGCGCACTCTTCTGTCTCGCTTTCCTCCTCATCCACAACACAGGTCTCAAACCTCTGGCTACTCTGGCTTTGCAGACAGCCCTTGCTTTGCCTTCCTCCCCACTTGCTGAGAAAGTGGGTTTCCCTTTGACACTAGGCAGCTCCTTGGAATATCTGAAAACTGTCTACAGAAGAGCAACGGAGTATGATTCCACCTGGTCTCATAAAAGTCAATTAAGGAGAGAGTGTCGCTCCCTCTTAGCTTTGAGTTCTGAGCGCGTAGTTAGAAAAGCACTATAGTAACAGGTATATAATATGCCCAGATTTATGTAACAAATGTGCACAGATGTTACTTGAATCTACCTAACAAATTTCTCATCTAAAAGGCACCAAAGAATAGCATCTTAATCAGGACAGACTGAAGATAGATCGGTCAAACTTCTGAAGTAGATGCCCACTTCCTAGAACTAGGCCCTCACCAGCCAGTTCCTGTTGCTAAGTGATCTGTTGCTAAGGAAGTCTGACCTTTTGGCAGCTTACGTGCTCCCTCCCCACCCTGGAGCAGCTCTGGGTGTCTCTGGGAGGCCATTGACACAGAAGCAGGTGCGCCTCATCAATCCTAAAGTTCCGTGGTGCACAGCAAGATTGAAAACAGCGCAGGGCTGTGTGGTGGGACATGAGCGGGGTCATTAATCACCCTCAGCCTCTCCGGGCTAATGCTGCCTGGTCCAGTTGTGACACTTGCTGAATTTAAAACAAAGGCTGGCTCCCCAGGATCGCTGGAAGTTGGATTCAAGGCTTAAAGCCTAAGTCTAAAGCTGATTTTGAAGACAAAAGGCCTGAAGGAAAGGGGGACAGAGAAAATGAACAAAGAAAAAAGGAAGGGAAGAAAGGCAGGAAGAGAGTGTTGTGGCTTACGTCTGGGTGTCCCCCAAAGCCTCCTGCAGCCATAGGTGGGCTTTTGCAAGGTGTCTGGATCTAGAGTGTGAGAGGCTGGGATCGATTCATGGTGCAGCACCAAGATCAAGAGCGCTAGGACAAAGGGTGAGGACTGCCCACCCTAAGGCAGGGTATCCTGGCTACAACTTAAGGGACAGGAAGAAGCTTGTCTTGATCTCTTGCTTGAGTTTGCCATCTTCTGCCTACCATGAGCTGCTGCTCCTCTGCTGTGCCCCTCTGCCATCCATCCTACCTGGGAGTCGGCCAATGACGGATTAAAACTTGACAAACTGGAAATCAGCCTTCCTCCCTGAACTTTGGGTGTCAGGGATTTTGTCCCAGCAACAAGAAAAGTAACTAAAGCAGGGAAGGAAGGAAGGAAGGAAGGAAGGAAGGAAGGAAGGAAGGAAGGAAGGAAGGAAGGAAGGAAGGGAGGGAGGGAGGGAGGGAGGGAGGGAGGGAGGAAGGAGGGGAGAGAGGGAGGGAGGGAGGGAGAGAGGGAGGGAGGGAGGAGACATAGAAAAGGGGGGAGGAGAAAGGAAAATATGGAAGGGAAGCTGAGGGCGGATGATGAGAGGGGAGGCAAAGGGGGAAAGCAACCGGGCGTCTGGAGTATCTACCGCAGACACTAGGTAAAGGCTGGGGCCACGCATCCATACAGGTTTCCTCCTTCCAGAATTGAGAAAGATCACAGCTCCTTACCATCCTGGCTGTTAGACAGGGTCATGAGAAGACTTGGATTTGAGCCCTGCATGTTCTCATCCCTGCTGGAATGATCATATGGAATCCAAGGCGCCATATAAGAAAATGGCAGGACGTTGATATCCTGGAGAGCTATCCTGAAGCTCAGTGCCACAATTTGGATGAGCAAAGAATATGCTCTGGGGGATTGAGCCGCGGAGGTTGGAGGGAGGGACCCTTAATGAGACATCGCTCACCTTAGCTTAACTAATCCAGGAAAGCAAAGACAAAACTTGCTAGCATCAAAATTTTTATAAAACAAAGTTGCATGCTGCCTGAAACCTAATCAGAGCTCCATAAACACTTGGTCATACACCTCAATACTTATGCAGAGTGGGTCTCCTGCTGCTCTCCAGTCTCAGTTTCCATCTTTCTTTGCCTGCCTGTCTCTGAGGGCTGCAGAGATGCAGTGAGACATGCACGTGTAAGGCGCACTCAGCAGTCCTGCCGCGTTCAGTGCTCGTGTTGGCACTGTCTCGTTACTTCTCCGAACTCCACTCATACTGATGCTTTTAATTTGCTCCCTTTCAGGATAACTTTTCTAAACACTATTGGTACAAATATTTTTTCACATTGAGCTAAGAGAAAGTAGTTGTATGCATAGTCCAAATTCCATAATAGGGGATTACTAACATTGTCAGAAGCTATTGACTTGAGCCTTTTACAGCTCAGCATACTTATCTGGCTTTACTTTTTATGCCTTGTCGTTACAATTCTCTGCTGGATGGTTAAGACTAAGTTAAAGCAAGACCTATATAATAAAACAAGTAACTTTTATATCTGACCAACTATTATGAAGACAACAATATGTATTGTATCAATTTTTGTGGATGTCCTACTAATGTACTCTGAAATGGTCTCATTGTTATTTCTTATTAAAAATAATAAAATTATAAAAAGGTCCAACCACGAGGTATAAAAAGTAAAGCCATTTTAACGTACTGAGCTGTAGGAGGCTCAAGTCAACAACTTCTGACAATGCCCGTTCTGCTAACAACCCACTACTATTATGGGCTATTGGACTATATATACAGCTACTTTTTCTTAGTTCAAACAAGTTAGTTCTTAGTTCAAGAAGAAAGATTTGTATTAATAGTGTTTAGAAAAGATAGGAAGTCTGCATCTTGTACCCTAAACAACTATTATGAAGACAACAATATGCAATGTATTAATTATTGTTACTGTCCTACTTTTAAAAACTTTTTTGACCTCTTTCTCTTTCTTCACTCCAAGTCACATCTTCACTTCTCTCTAAACACAAATTCTGCTGCCTTCAATACACACACACATACACACACACACACACACACACACACACACAGCCTGTAGTTCTCCTTCAAGTCTAATCTGTCAGGTTCCTTGATCACATCTCCCAGCCACACCACACATACACACCCAACACTCCAAAGTGTGCACATTTAAACAACTTTTGCAAAAGAACATTCATCTCATCCACTAAAAAAAAAAAAAAAAAAACTTTTGCAACAGAATATTCATCTCATCTGCTGACCACAATGATAGAATTTGGCACCCGGAAAGCTTGAAAAAAATAGAATAAAACAGTGTCAACAATGTACCTATGTAACATCCAGACCTGCCCAGCCCTGAGCAGTCAATATAGAGATAGCTATTGGTGCTTCACTTCAGGATTAAGCATCAGGCAAGTGACCAGAAACCTAGAACTCTGGATTTTGGAAAGAGCTTGAGGTTGAGAATTAGAAGAATCCACAAACAGCTGTGGAGAAGCCCACCAAGAGGATTCCAGCTGCACAGCTACACATCCACCACTCATCCAGTGACCCTCTGTAAGCAGGGACAGGGGGCATCTTGGTGGATGAGGCAGAGGTACTTCCACCACTATATTGTTATAGATTCCTGCACATTGCTCCATTAAATATGTTAATTTCTGCAGAACAGTGACAGCCGAGGCCCCCACCTTGGATATCTTCCCATCTTCCAGTCACTACGAATAATTATCCCAAATACAATTGACATCTTCCTGCCAGCTTGACATGCATGACTGTCCCATTGGGCGACTTGTGGAAAAATGGATCTAATGACTTTTATTTGTCTTCTTACAATAAAATTAATTTTAAAAACTCTATAAAGAAACAGGCTCGGCCGGGCGTGGTGGCTCACGCCTGTAATCCCAGCACTCGGGAGGCTGAGGCAGGAGGATTGGTGCGAGTTCGAGACCAGCCTGGGCTACAAAAGTGAGCTCAGGACCAGCCTCAACTGCATAGCGAGACCCTGTCTCAAAAAGACAAAAAAGAAAAAAAGATAAAAAAAAAAAAAAAAAAAAACAGGCTCAGTTATCTTTCTCTCATTGCTGGGACATAATAACCAACATTCAAAATTAAAAAGGAAAGGTTTATTTAGCTCATGGTTAAAGGAGGTTTCAGTCCATACTCAACCGGCTCCAAGGCAGAGTAGCACATGGCTGAGGGCAGCCGTTCCTGGCTGAGGAAAACAGTGAAGAGCAAAGGGAGGCACCCCAGCAGTAGCTTCTACCAAGCCTCTCTCCCTTCCTTCCAAGTTGACCATGAAGACTGGAGCCCTTCCCAGGAAGCAACACTGTCCCTCCTTCCTCAGTTTCCTTTTATATCTTCTTTGTGCTGAGTTACTCTAGCATCCCCGATGCCTTAGGGAGTGGCCTAAGACAAGGATTGTCAAATTGATTTAGTTAAGCTCTTTACTTCTCAATTTGACACAATGTATCAGTCACTACAGGGACCAAGTCTTATCCGTTGCTTGAAATTATATACTCACTACATAATATATAGTAACATTATTCATACTCTTTTTGTTTTAAAGAGAAAATATGCTAAAAGCAAGCATACAAATTTTCAAAACAAGGCAGTAGGAGAGTAACAATGATTAGTACATTGCTTATTATCTTTAAGGTAGTAGCTCAGATTATTTTCTTTTCAGTGAACTAATAGAAATTATATATTCATGTTTTCTCATCCCAGTTTCTCTCTCTCTTTCTCTCTCTCCTCTCTCCCCTTGAACAGTTTCCGATATCTATAGATAACTCAGTATCTTTTGTACAATGTGACTCTTCATTTATTCTTTCAGCTTCTTACACTAAGAAGACAATATAATGATTACACAAGTGAGACTAATTTCACTTATGTGTATTATCTCAAGTTGTACCCATTTACCAAAAATAATATCTCCTTTATAGTTAAGCAGCCCTCCATTGTATAAAAATACATCTTTTTTATCCATTCATTGAGTGATGGGTATTTGAGTTTTTCCAAGATTTAGCTATGACAAATTGTGCTGCTATGTATACGGGCACACATAAATCAACTGTGGTAAGATGTTTTTAACTCTTCTGTGAAAATACCCAGATAGGTAATAGCTGGGTAGAATGGGATCTCTAGTACTAACTTTTGAGGAATCTCCACACTGATTTCCACAGTGGTTGCACCAGCCTAAACTCCCATTAGCCCTGGAGAAGGGTTCCTTTTTTCCAACAGCCCTACAAGCATTTGATATTGCTCGTTTTCTTCTATATGAATAAAACCCAAATGGCACAGGAAATACTCCAAAGAATGCATAACTGTGATATCATCTTACTAAAAAGCTGTTGCACATCGAAAGAAATCAACAACAGAGTGAGAAGACAACTCATAAAGTCAGAAAAAGTTTTAGCCAACTATTCATCAGACAAAAGACATATTTAGAACATACGAAGAATCCAAAAAATCAGACCCCTCCCCAAATTTAAAGACTTGATCCAAAAATGGGCATCAGAGATGAATATACACTTCTCAGAGGAAGAAATACACATCACAAATAAATATATGAAAAAATGTTTAACATTATTCGTCATTCCAGAGATCCAAATTGAAACACCACTAAGATTCATCTCACTCCAGAAACGCTGCCATCAAGAAATCATACCAATTTTTAAAATTATTAAAATAGTCAATAAATTTATTTCATTAAGTTAAAAAATATTAAATCATGAACTTGAGACATTTTGCACATAAAGACAACTAATTTGTACAGAACACACAGAATGTCATAATGCATTTGACGGTTTTGCGGACATGTATTTTTTCATATTTTTCTTTTTCTGTCCAGTGATTGAACTCAGGACCATTTGCTTTCCAGGCAAGCACTTACGATGTGGAGCTATCTCTCCAAGTCCTGCTGATAATTTTGAACACATTTTCTATTTGCAGGTGTTTCATGCTGATCCTAAGGAAATTTTTGAAACATGTTTTTTTTCTGCTTTCAAAAGTTAATTTTATTGGTACACTTTTTATGTACATGGTTATATTCACCATATAGAATTTGTACACATATATGATGTATCTTCCTTCTTTTTCCCTACTCTTCTACTCATTTCAAGCCTTCTTTCTTACAAAAGCTTTGTTTGCATTGTCTTTTGTTTTACTTTTTTTTAAATTTTTTATCTTGTGAACCAATCATTTATTTGAGAGAGAGTATAGCAGTAACTGAAGCTACATTAGAAGCTGCACAAATCTAAAGGACAAGAATGATGGGCATTCCAAGCATAATTTTAGTGTTACCCATCGCTATCCTCAGTGTGAAAAATATTTTGGTGATTATTAGGCATCCATATAAGTGCATGGTTTTGCTCCTGCCATGTAAAAGATGTGATTTTTTTTTTAATGATTTAAGCCTGAGGTATTTTTTTCATGGGTAATTTATTAATAACTATCTTTCAAGTACCTGACTGCTGATGAGCACAATATGCACTTAGTCTACCACAAAATAGGTGTATTAATATTTTTTGTTTTCCTTAAGAAGCAAATATGATGGCTTCTGGCCGGCTAAATTAACACCTTTCTCTACATTACTACAGTCGGAGGCAAGATCAGGTTTTTGTGCGATCGTGCAAACATATGATTTTCACAAGTGGCTAATATACATACAATTCTTTCCTCACTCCCGATAACAAATTTTACACTAGAACAATCATAAAAAGAAGATTCATGATTTTGTCACATTTTGGCTTTCTCTTGCTTGTACTGGTAAAAATTTCAACTTGGTCATTCTGTGCCACAATAAAAGAAAGAAAAGATTTCTTCTTGTAAAAGAACTTGTGCTAGCAGTATACTGTAAAAATAACTATTTGCCTATGATACGCAGTGTTCAAATAATAGGGCATTCATTAATTTCAAACCACTGTCATAAGAATCTCCATGCATTGAAGAGTTTGTATTTTTTTCTCTACATTATTGTAGTCAGAGGCAATATTTAAATCATAGTTATAAGCATTAGGCAAAAATAATACATGCAATTTTGTCCCATATTTGGGACATTTTCTTTTGATTTATTTGTAGAAAAAGTAGACATCCCTGCCATAAAATCATACTTTAATCTATCACTGCATTTTTTCTAGGTTTACTGCATTCTTGAATGTACTAGTAATTTCTTCCATGATTTTCCTAAATTTATTCAAGGGACCCTTGGCTCTGCAGGTGGCAGTGTCAGAGAAATGTAGAGTTCCAAATAGCCAAAAAATGGTCATGTTGCAAGGTATTTTTATAGCATCCATTAGCATACCGTCTGCTAGTGGTCAAATTCCCAAAATTAATAATGTACCTATAGAAGTTCTCATCTTCCTAATTTTAGCAGATCTGCAGCATTCCTGGTGTCTTCCTTCTACACTACAGCCACCTTGCCCAGCATGCTTATTTGTTTTTTTCAAGTCTAATTTTGAGGTTATCATTAGATACAAATAATTTATACAACACAAAAGGATCACTGCAACTAACATTTCTTATTAGGGTGCCATGTTTTGCAGTTCCATGTGCTCATATTCAATCACATTTTCATTATTGGCTGCTATTCTTGCTCTTGCTCTTCAACATTCATATGCAAATCTGTACTATATTCATTGATTTTATTGATCAGAAGATAACATTCATCCAATGCTAATGCATCTTCATCTGAAGAGCAATAGATTGTGGCCTTTTCCTTGGATGAGATGTAATTACAGATTCAACTCATGAATCATCCATTTCCTGTGTTTCTAATGTGAAAAAAATTGCAAAATTGATCTACTCTTAAAATTGAAAATCAAATAAGTTATGATATACATATATGTAGGCAAAAAGTATATATTACTTGTAAATTACTTGCTTGTAAATAAAAATTCTATATAAAAATGAGGAAAACCACCACGGAACCTTAAGGAAAGAAAAAATAAATTCCCCACTAAGTCTACTAATAATCTAGCCACAAAATAATAAGAATGACAGCTTTGTTATACCATCTTCTATTAAAGCCCATACACAGGTTAGCTATATAACACCACATTGCCAGATTCAAATAAGAGTTACCTGGTAGAAAGACATATCCTACATCATGAAAATCTTAAATAGTTGCGGGTAACCAGTGATGGGTAATTAGTTGTGGTACTACTGATAATTATCTGTAACTAGCTGTTGTTAACTAGTTAGAGAGGACTAGTGGTTAATTGGTAATAGGTAGCTAGTTGTCATGGATGCTTAACCAGTTACAGGTAACTAGTGATTCTTAACTAGCTAAGGAGGACTAGTAGTTGGTAATTAGAAGTGATTAATTGTAGTTATATACTAAATAGTAACCAGTCACTAATTATTAATGCTTGACTAGTTGTAACTAAAGATTCTAAATTAGCTGTGGTGTATAGTGGTTGGTCATTAATGACAGTTAATTACATGTGATTAACTTACCTGTAATCCCAGCTCTTAGGAGGCTATAAACAGGTGGATCACTATGAGTCAGATCTAGTAATGACACTGAACACCCTGTAGATCCTTCCCTAAAAAATACCAAAAAAAGTACATGTAATTAAGTAGTAATCAATAATATCAATAATTGTTCACTCACAATGTTAACTAGTCATAGATAACTAATGGTGTTTAAGTAACAGTTCAGTAGATGTCAGTAACTGGCAATGGTTAACTAGATGTTATAAGTAGTAATAGGCAACTACTAGTACGTAACTATCAAGTGATCAGTTGTGTATCACTACCAATTCAGGACTGATTACTGCTGACTATGGATAGTTATGAGGTCATGACTAACAAGCTATTGTTAGTGATGCTTAATGAGTTATGGGTAGCTTAAATAGTTTATATGACTTGCTGCTGATAACTCATGATAGTGAGCTAGTTGTGGTTTGATAATAATTAATAATGAGTCATTCACTAATAATGCTTAACTTGTGATTGTTAACTACTTATAACTAGCTGATAACTAGCAACTAGTTTTTCACTAACGATATGTAAACACTTGTAACTAGCCAGTAGTAGTAGATAGTACTAGATGTCCTCTGAAGAGTCTTTCTCTATGGGTTTTACTAGTTTGCATTGGTTACACAGGTAAATGAGCTCCACCTAGCAGATCTGTACATGCAGATCACACATCCTTCAGCCATTTCTCCCTACCACAACTCTCCCCCACCCACCCTCTTTCCTAGTGTCACATTTTGGGGTTCAGATTGTGTAGTGAATGTTCATCAGATCTGTGGCCCCTATGATCAGCCTGAACCTCTACACCTACCCACTTCCTCTTGCCTAGCAGTCTCCCTTACTTCTTGTCACCCTTCTTAGATCCACTATGAAGGAGAACACATGACATCTGTCTTTCTGAGGCTGACTTCTCTTGCTCAATCCAATCATCTCCAGACCCTACACGTTTTCTGCAAGTGGCCTTATTTTATTCTTCCCTACATGGTGTGCATGTACAGCCCCTTCTCCGTGTCTATCAACATGCTGACCAGCATCTATGCTAGTTGTGAAGCTTAGCTGTTGTCTGTTATGCTCAAATAGACGTGGAAATGCAGGTATTCCTGTGAATCCGGACTTTCACTCCTTCGAGTTCAGGAGCAGCATTAGCTCAATCAAATGCTCATTCTATCTCTGGCTTTTTGAGAAATCTCTATATTTCCAATAGTGGCTGTATGAATTTATATGGCTCCCCAGCGGTGTGGGAAGATTCCTTTTGCATGCATCCCCTATACCAACTCTCCCTCCACTGGTGAACTCGAAAAGAGAAAAGAATCTCTGTCAGAATTTCTGAAACCTCCCTTCTTCCACTCAAATGACTCCAGCTCCTTTCTCCAAGTGTAGGGCATTTTTCCTCTGCTCAGAGCTCCCCAGTCTTCATTCCCGCCCCTCCCCAGGGGCTCAGGCACGGGACTCTTGTATCTTTCATCTCGCTTCTCATCCTGCTCCACCTCACCCACCACCCAGGAAACATGTGACCTTTGCCACCAGGATCAAGTCACTGAACACCAGCAGCTCACTCTCACCTCCCATGGAGGGAAGCTCATGAAGCTCTTCCTTTTCGCAAATGAAATTCCAAGGGAGACTTTCTGGGGACCGAAGTGCTCCATCTACTTGTACATGTCTCCAGTCCAGACAGATTTTCATGGTCTTGTAATATTTCTTATGTCCACTTCTTGAAGTACCCTAATTGTGACCCCTGAAGGCATCCTTAAATCAGCCCAAACTAACACTTCATCCTCAAGACACTGACCAGGGCTTACTAAGTGGCCCTTACACAGGTCACACCCCTGTTCCATGGGAATGAAATCCTCAAGGTATACATGAATCTGCCTCTCCTCCTCCTATCTTTATTTTCTTTTTCTTTTTTCTTTTTCTTCTCTCCCCTGGGTTCTGGAAAAACAAAGCATTGCAGAAGGGCGTGCCATTTCTTGCCTGTTTAAGGAATTTTAAGCTAAGGGTTGGGATATACAAGTTCTGACTCCATCACAGGCTAAGTGAGCCAGGAGCCATCAGTTCCTTTCTCTGTGTCTCATCTTGAGAGTATTGGGATAGGTAGAAAGTTTCTGAACAGCAGAAAAGTTTACATGTGTGGACTTTTAAGTTATCTATTGGGGTTGATCATATGAACGGTTTCACTTGAGCAAAAATAATTCAGTGCCTAAATATTTGAGAAGTATAATAATCTAATAGTCTATTTCTATTTTAAATCCAAAAGAATTGCACACAGGGACTCAAATATTTGTGTAATATAGTTGCATTACTCACAGTGAGAAAAAGGAAAAGCAACCCAAGAATGTCTGCATTTTGTTCCTGTCCAGAGACTTCACCTGAGACTGAGATTAAGTACAGTGGACTAGTTAATTTTCAAAAAAAAAAAAGCTCAAAACAATCAAATGTTGAGTCAGTGGCATGGCTATTGTTGGAGGCTTTTAGTCAGATAGATAGATAGGTAGATAGATAGATAGATAGATAGATAGATAGATAGATAGATAGATAGATAGAGGTAGGTAGATAGATAGATAGATAGATAGATAGATAGATAGATAGATAGATAGAGAGATAGAGATATATTGAAAGTCACAAGCAAAGAGCTCAACAAGATGATTTAAAGTGTTGTGAGTTTAGCCACCAAAATAAGGTGCCAAGAAGGCTGTGGACTGCAAAGATAGAGCGGAGATGTGCATTGCCCAGGAGGAATAAGAGAGTAAGAAAGATGTCCTGAGGGCATCACAGGCGGTAGCATGTCCTCACCATTTATAGCCTCAAAATCACAAGGGTAAGGGACTTTGGTTTGTAGAGAAAGCTACAGAGCCCCATGTTCCAGAATAGAGGTGGCGACCACACCAGGTTCCAAAATGCAGTCAGTGGCCACACCAGATTCCAGAATAACACTGGCATAAAAAATGTGTTCTTCAAATTAGGGTCAGAGTGCTCAGAAGTCCAGGTATTCAACTGCTATAGCCAAGACAAAGAAAAAAAAAAAAAAAAAAAAAAAAAAAGCCTGGCTACTGCTCCAGCTGGCAGCAACCCTTGACATTATCCTTGTAATGCTGGTTTTGGACACATCCAGAATGCAAGAGGTTTGAGGTTAAGAAGACTTCCATCTAGATTTCAAAAGGCAGGTTTTAGCCTCTTTCCAACATGGTCATTGCCTTCAGCTTGTTCAGGATCATGGCAACAACAAAGATATTGAACATAGACAAAAAAGCTCTATGAGGATAAAACAAAAGGAGTCTAGAAATTGTTAGATAGTCCAAAGAAAGTCCTCCTATAGGCCAAAGACAAAATTACAGCCAGAAATGGAGCCAGAAAGAATCATCTGGAAGGAAAAGCTGCCATCCCAATATGATTACCAGTTGTATTTTCCAGTTGTCACAGGAGGCAGATATCAAAACTACATTCACCAAAAAATGTGAAGAGATAGCTTTCATTGCACCCCAGTGTAAAATGATTCCAAATCAATGGGTTTGCAGAAGAATAGCAACTGGTTCTTTTTTCAAAACAAATCCTGGCTTCAAACAAGGATTTGAGTTTTACCCAGTTAAAATGGAGTCTCTGGCCATCAGGAGATAAAAACCAGCAGAAAGACAAACTGTCTTACCATGAACCCAAAGAAGTAACCCCCGAAGGGTTTCAGGTAGTAAAGAAGAACTTTTAATGGGTTGCAGAGAGTGTACAGCTATTTCTGAAATCAGAAAGCCAGTGCAGGGTTGTAGTGTTGATGGGTTCAACTTCTGATCTTGGCCACTGTGAAAAGACTCAAGAAAGCTTGTGGAAATTATGGGATTCCCTGTGAACTTTGAGTAACATCGGCCCATAAAGGTCCAGATAAAACTCTCAGGATTAAAGCTGAATATGAAGGCGGTGGTGTTCCAACTGTGTTGATGGCAGTGGCAGGCAGAAGCAATGGTTCAGGCCCAGTGATGTCTGGTGACACAGCACACCCACTTACCAGCTGTCTTCTACTCACATCAGACTGAGCAGTTCAACACACGTGATCCGAGACTACCCACTGGCCTTGGCTGTTCAACCATATTTTCTCCAGGAGGATTAGCTCAGTATGCTGCTCAGAGACTTGGATAAAACAACCACTGGGTATGGGCCACACTGTGAGCAAGCATATTGAACACATGGATTTCCTTAAAATAGGTTGACAAAAAAATCAGAGAATATAATTTCTAAGAATTTCATTTCATTGGCTGGAGGGGTCCTGTACATTCCTAGTTTAGCTGCAGAAAAATAAGCAAAATAGAAAAACAGTATTCTTAGCCAGAGAAAACAAATAAAATTGATAATGAAAAAGTACTTCTCTAGATAAATAAAAGAAAAAAAAATAGACTTCGAAAGACCTGAGAGGCCAAATAGTGTGTCCCTGAGCAGGCAGAGAATAAAATGCCTATTCAGTAAACACCCCAAAAGTTTTTTTTTTTTTTTAAAGTCAAAAACATAGATTGTATAAAACAAGCTTGTTATGGTTTATGTCTACTTGTCCCCCCAAAGCCTCATACAATCATGAGGCAGGGACTTTTAGAGTTTGAGACTTGACTCATGATCCACTGGGACTATGTGTTTTAGTACTGATGAGATTATGGGTCTGAGTACTTCTGGGATTATGGGTGTGGCCTAAGGTGGATAGGCGGAGTCACAGAGCCTGAATGTGATACAAAGAGAGACAGGGAGACAGACTTGCTGTTGCTCTCTGTTTCCCTGGTTGATCCATTGTCTCTGTCACCATATTGTTGCTGTTTGGTCTCTACGAACTGCTGCTCTCTGCCATGTGCCTCTCTGCCTCGGAGACAGCCAAGTGTGGACTGAAACCTCCAGTAACTGTGAGCTAAGTAAACCTTTCCTTCCTTCATGTGTTGGGTATTTGTCCCAGCAACAAGAGCAGAGTAACTAAGACAAAGCTACAACGTGAGAGTGAAGCCAACCCCAGAGAAAATCTACGAGAACTAACAGCACCAGTGAAGTAGGGGTGGAGCCATATAAGGCTTTTGGAGCTCACAACTTGTTACAGCTTGCTTTAGATGTTCCACAAAAAACTACAAGACTTAATATTTGCCTTTCTAGATTTTGGACTTGTTTTGGTGCCAGTGGTTTGTATCCTCCTGTATATACCTTTTAGAATGATAATGTTTATCTTGTGCCATTGAATGTTAAAAGGGTTTACCTTCACATTTATACAGGGGCTCACAGCTAAGAGTTTGCCTTAGAGCTTGGAGACTTGGGACTTAGACTTTGCGCCAATTCTGACTTAAGACTTCAGCAACTCTACAGAGCGACTAAGTGCCTTTGCATGAGTCTTTGAGGGCCCAGGGGCAAATGCTATGGTTCTCATGTAATACAATGTTGATAGAGTTAATAGTGATTCATAAAGGTTATTAAAGCTGTGTTATAACGTCCAAGTTATAAAATATTAATAAGTATGTCTTTGTATCTTGAAACTGGTTTAAAGCGATATGTCTAGTTGACAAGCTGTCAAGGGGTGGATTCTGGTGGTTGATATTGTGTCAATTTGAGATGTCGGGAGCTTGACTGGACTGGCTTGCTGATACCATGCCCTAGGGTGTGTAGGCCCTTCTCCTGGAGTGGAGATGGCCTTCTCCAGAGTGACTCAGCACTTATAGGATACTTAAAGGAGTTGAGGAAGGCTTCTGCTGCCACTTCCTTGGAGGAGTTCTGATCTTCACAGTGCCCCATCCTTGGAGAAGCTTGTCTCAGTCAGCATAAAAAGAGAGGCTGAACAGATGTTGCAGTTGATGCTCCTCTTCTGCTCTTCCTTGTTTTCTGCCTCTATGAACTGCTGCCATTTGCCTTGGAGCCAACTAATTATGGACTCAAACCTTCAGTGACTGTGAGCTACATACACCTTTCCTTCCTGTGAGTATCAGGCATCTGTCCTGATACTCAATGAGTAAAAAGTAACTGAGACAATCGGCAAGCCTGAGCAAGCTCACAATTACATCTAGCACCTTAACACTAACTTTCTTTCTTCTATTATTATATTATAGCTCTGTTAGGAATCATTCTCATTTATAGGAAATAATCACTGAACTGTTTGAAGGTGGTCAATACCTGGGAAAAGGAGATGTTCTTTTTACAACTCTCACAATTCAGCAGTGTATGAGACTTTCCAATATTGAAATTATTCTGAAGTAATGCAGTATCACCTGTGATATATTAAATTTTAAAAGATATAGAATTGTGGAAACTCGAGGGGATACATTTTCTAAAAATTGTATATGGCCCCTACAAAAGTTTGAAATGAAAAAAATAGACCCAACTTAATATAACTGGTAATAGTTGAACTATGTATAATGGTTCTCTTTGTCTTTTTAATTTTTTTATCAATGGCATACAAAAATGTGGTTGTTTATTTTGTAGAATATAATATTTTTCTTTTCAATATTCTGCAACTTTTGTATGACTATGAATTATTTTGTTTTTACTAAAAATTTAGAACTGTAGATTCTTTTATGAAGACGTAGCTTTCTTCACAACTAAAAAAATTCTCTCTCACTTCACTAATATAGTCAGCCTATTTTTCTGGCATTCTTGCTGGCTCCATTCTTAGTCCTTCGGTCTGTCTGCCTTTTCTTCTCCCTTCTCTGTCATGCCTGTGCTCGCTTTTGTTTCATGTTACTTGGCTTCATTTCCATTTCATTGATCCTCCCAACTGCTTCTAGTCTACCACTTCAAGAGCATTTTATTTTATTTATTCTAATGATGCCTTCTACAATTTGTATTTGGTTCCTCTTCAAATCCTTTCGTCTTCTTTTTCTGTAATTCCCTTTCTAACCTATGATTTCTCTCCCTTACAACTCTAAACATTATGTCTCATGATTTGAAAGCCTTTCTCAATTTTTTTTAGTTATCTATAATTATTGGGATACAAATTTTACCATTCCGCCTTTTCCAGACCCACACTTGTTCCCAAAGCAATGGTTTCCAAGGTATATCTCTTTGATGTTTTGATAATCATTCTATACATCAGGAAAGCAAAACTTATGGAGGCTGAGTCAATCAGGAAAATCTGTAAATCAAGATAAGGCCAGGACTCTCACTCAGGCCAGCAACCCTGAGGTCCTTCCCCACACTCATAACCCAAATGACCTCCTTCAGAATGTAAGGCTGGCACATCCCCTCTCTGGAAATTGGGAAACGTATCTCTAGCTTTCCCTTAAGCTATTCTATTGAGACCTTCAGGAAATGACTCCTCAAATTTCTGAGCATCAGTCATCAGGAATATGCAAGCTTTATTAAATTAGCCAGTGGCCAACTGAATAAAAGCTACACTAATGTAGATTGTAATGGGCCTTCAGCTCTTCTAATGAAGTTTTATGTCCCTTCCTGAAGAAGATTGTGTCAGGGTGACAGGTGGCCAGACTGTTTCGCATCATTCCCAGGAAGAGACCCTTAATAAAATAAAATCTCAGAATCTCAGACCTGTCAGAGAATGTATCTAAGCTGACTCACTGGAAGCACTTCTTACAGTTCAATTTACATTAACATAACCTCCACTCCAACTGCATGGCTACTTCCTTTTGCAGTTGACCAGGGAGACAGAGATATATTCCAACATGAAGAAAATCAGAATGAATTTAGCTAATGCTAAATCTTCCCCCTTTATCCTTTTCCACAGGGGAGGGGTTAAAATGAAGCTGCTTCTTAATTGCTGCCAGAGCCAAGTTTAAATCTGTGCACTGTCACCTTAGCCTCATGCATACTAACCAAGAATCCTGGAAGACACCACTCGGATCTTCTACTCCCACCACCTTCCTGGCATAAATTTAAACCCCCTTCCGTTAAGGCTCATTAATTGGAAGCTAGAACTATCTCATACATTAAAAAAGATAAAGTCCCCAGACCCACAAACACTTCTGACTCCTTCTCCTCATTCCACTCCCTAATTTCATTGCAGTTCTTCCTCATTCAACTGAAATAAAAGCACATTACTGTCTTAACTCTCTTCCTGTTTTTGTGCCACTGGTCAACTCAGCATGGGCCCACGTGACAAGCAGTGGGCCAGCTTACTGGAGCCAATGGACCTGCAGGTCTCCAGCATGTATGAGGCTATCTCTTGTCTATGGGTTCTTACCATGGATCCTCCTTATACCTAAATCAGGATTTCACACCTTCATCCTTATGACTTTGATTAGCTGACTAAGGCCTGAGCATCCTGAAAATTTCCATGCAAGACTCATTGACTCCAAGAAGCTTTCCCAGTGCCTGCTCTCCACGGACACCTGGGAACACTCTGTCTCCCCCAGCACCACTTGCACCTCTCTCACTATTGGTACTACGAGGACATAACAAATAAATGCAGCATTCTCAGTTGAACCATATGAGTTTTCATTTTGTGCTGGCTTTTTTGTTTTGTTTGCAACATTGGGGACTGAATGCTGGGTCTTTCTTGTGTAAAACAAGCACCCTGACACTGAGCTGTACTGTCAGCCCTTAAATTCCCTTCTGTCAGATTCTCCAGTTGGAAATAACAGTCTCAACTGAAACCATGATCTTCAGGACTGTTCTAAGTAGGGTTAACAAAGTGTAAGAAGTTGAATTCTCTGTCTAGATCTAAAATTTACAAAAAGCCAGAGCTTATACTAGTGTATAAGACAGTATCTTATCAAATATCAAAGAGCTGCAGAAACTAGTTTTAGCTATGGCCTTTGTATAGAGAGGTAACTAAAGGTGAGGGCAGGTGGGAAGCTGCTTCTAGCACTTAGCAGTGCTGCTGGGTCCAAGCACAGATCTAACTGAGAGCTCTCACACACTCCTGACTGCTTCTGTCTCCACTAGCTCAGAAGGATCCCACCACCCCTCTGCTTCCTGCAATAAAGTCCTACAGAGACTTCCTAGCACAGTTCTCACAGTTTTATAATTTAAGATATTCAGTTATGCTGGAGAAAACTCAGGGATACAAACAGTCATAATATATTCAATACACATAAAGTGCTCAAGATTTGTGAGGCCTTAGATCAGCCACTCAGGGCTGACACCTATTCTGGCACCGTAAGTCCTCTACCAAATGAAACTCATAGCTACTAATCAGAGCAGTAGGGATGTGAAAGGCTTAGGCCAGGCCCAGTGGTCCACCCATCCCTCTGCTCAAGCAGGTACGCTATGTTGACGCGAAACCTTACCTGGGCCACCCTCACTGTTCAACGTCAGCTCTGTTCCTGGTAACCTCGTGGCATCAGGGAAGGCTATCAAGCAAAGAAAAGTGAGCAGAAGACTGTGCACTTGCTGCAAGCTGCATGTATTAAATTTGTGTACTAAAGCATGTGATTCAGGCATCCCAACTTGGTCCTTGAGCTTTGTGTGAAACGAGCTTTGTGGAGGCTGGCCATGGAATTAGCAGTCTCTCAAGATAATTTCCCATGGGCCACCTTGGACAAGTCTTTTAAGGTTGCCCTTGACACTATGGGACAGAAAGGTGGGCCATGGATTTGGGGTTAGGCCTCTTGGATTTCAACCCTGCCTCCACAGCTAACCCTTTAAAGCCTTCACTTTCGCCGAATCTGTCCAATGAGGACAGTAATCCTCCTCTTACAGGAATGTTGCTAAGATTAAGTGTTGACTTTTGTAAAAGCATTTTGTAAAACCAATGTAACCTCTGTGGCTTTTTCTATGACACTTCGATAAAAGCTTAATTTATATCTCAGCAAGGGTAGGAATCCTTATCCAGGCTTTCTAGCATGGACTTGCCCTGACCTGGACATAGGAGAGTCCCATGGTGTCATCAGGACACCTGTAAGGCCCCAGGCTTCCAGCATGGACCCCGGAGGCCACAGGAGGTGCATTCAATGCCCAGGAGTCTGTGTGATCACCTGTCCGGCATCCTATTCTCCATGTGCTGTTGGCAAGCAGACAACCCTCTACCCTTGCACCTTCCATCCGAGTCTCCCAGAGGTGGAGCCTGCCTCTCCCTCCAGCACCCTGAATAGCACCCTCCCTGCCCACAGAGGATGCCCAGAGCCTCAGCTCTGCTCTTTAGGTTTAGAAGTCAAGGTGCTGCTGACTGACTCGTGGGATGAAGGAAGTCAACAGTGCTCGCAGCTCTGGGATAAGAGAGCAAAGTGACCACACAGCCTGATGCTCCACAGCAGAGGCTGCTGTCCTGACTGTCACTGTGTACCTTACTAGACTTCTCTGGGATTTTGCTATAGTTTACACCTGGATATCCACCCAAAGCCACATGTGCTTGCTATGAGGAGGTAGCCTCTGGTGAGAGGAGATCCCTTGGGACATAGGCTGGATGGGGGTCTTTCCCTTGCTGGCTCCTCCCTTAGCTCACTCTGCTTTCTATCCCTCATCTTTTTGAAAAATTTTATTACTTTTAATAAGAAATAACAATGAGACAGTTTCAAAACATGTTAGTAGGACAGCCACAATAATTAATACCCTGTATATTGTTGTCTTCATAGTTCAGAGTACGAGATATAGATATTTTGATTTTTTAAACACTATTGGTACGAATATTTCTTCTCATTGAACTGAGATAAAGTATTTGCATGTATAATCCAATCTTCTTTAATAGTAGTGGGTTGTCAGCTGGTAATGTCAGAAGCTGTTAACTTGAGCCTTTTACACCTCCGCATACTAATCTGGCTTTACTTTTTATGCCTCATGATTAAACTTTTCCACTGGATAGTTAAGGCAAGTTAAAGCAATGCCTATATAACAAAGCATGTAACTTTTGCATCTGACCAGGCCAGTCAAATCTCCTCTGGATTTACCTTGAAACCATGTACATCATTTTGTAGAACTTGTGTCAGTGTCAGCCATCGCGTGACCAGTTTGCTCTCTGTGAAAGCCTGAGAGAATTCTATAGGAATTTATTAGAATATCAATAGTTGATGGAAAATGCCAGTTCCATGTTAAGTCTAAGGCATTTGATATTCAGAAAGACAGGGATGGTAAGCTCAAGTACCTATGTTATAGAGTCATAGTAGCACCAAGCTTCTCTTCTGAAGGGTTAACAACTTAAGTTTACAGACCAAAACAAATTAGAAAAAAAGGTGGGCTCCAAGGATAGCAAATATTTGGGCTCTAGCCCTTCCAGGTCAGTGAGGACTCAGGTCATCCATTCCTTATGTAAGCAGCTCTTACACCCTGCTCCTTTGTAATGCTGCTTCTTTGAACCCAGCTGACCCTTGACTGAAATGCCAGAGGAAACAAACCTCGCCTCCTTGCAGTTGCAGGCATCAGAGATTTTCATCCGAGCAACAAGGGAAATAACTAAGCCAGCCTTGAAATCAATAAAATGGGTCTAGTGATAGCATCCACAGATGATTCTGACACCCGTGTGTCCACCAGCCAGCCACCAGAGTTTTCTGGAACATCTGTTCCCAGCCCCCAGAGCCCAGGGAGCCAGGATAAGGCAACCCCGTCTCACCCCCTTGGTCTCACTGCACCCACAACAGAACATTAGCCATCACTGTGACAACACACTCGGCACTTGTCACTCCCCGAGTCCCAAGTCCCCTTCTTCTCACCCCACTGGAGCCTCCCCATGAACTCCCCTCACCCTATCCATAAGAAGCCCAGCTCAATAAGCTTACCTGAGACTCTGCTTTGGAGTTGCTCCAGAATGTCCAGCCTGGAACCATAAGTTCAGGCCAGCTGTGTTCTCTGCTAGGTTGTCACCATTTCTCATGACACTAGGTTGTTGCAAAGACTAGGGAGATGTACAGAGGCATGGAGCAATTCCAGCATCAAGTGTGTTCCAGCTGGTACTATTATTGCTGTTACTAACCTTTCTATACTTGAAGAGAAGGTAAGTGGTAAAGCACAGTTCATTTCTGCTTCTTTTTTAGAGTATAAAGAATGGATGATAAAGTGCCCCAACCTTACCCATACCTGGTGTACCCATCCCAGTGAAGGGACAGATCATCTCTAGGCCCCTCCCTCCAAAGATCCTGGTCTCCATTTCCCAGCTGCCCCTATGGCCCAGATATTATTCTGCCCCTGGATCAACACTGACTGGCTTTGTCTCTTCTTGAACTCAACACCTCATATCTGAGCCAGTTACAGCACAGTGACCAGGGGCTTCCCCAAAGGATGGCTCCCCTGGACTCAGAAAAGCAGGGCAAGAGAATTGGATCAGGGTTCTCAGGGGGATCATGGGGGCCTCCTCTTCTCTGCAGACTCTGATTCCTGGCTCAGCAGAGTAGGACCAGAACAAGCACAGAAGTCTCTACAGATCAGAGCCACAGAGGCGGAAATGACTGCTGAACCCCGAGTATGATCAATAATTGATTTAGAGAATGAAACTTTGAGGGCAACAGAGGAGTGGTGTATGGGCCCGAATCTCCCCACCCTTCACTGGGTTGCACAGCCTTGGGCAATGCACCCAGCACAGGCCATTAATAATTTTAACTCATTTCTTGTGTGTGGTTTGTTTCACCTCCCAAATAAATTAATTATGGAGACTTTAAAGGATTTTCAGAGGGAATCTCATTACTAACTGCACATTCAGCCCTACCAATCAATAGTTCTTTCATTTTTACATAGCAAGTTGGAGAGAAAAGGGACTTTCACTAAAAATTAGAGAAAAAATAAAACTTCTATTTCTCATTTCATCTTCTTCAACCTTGGCACTTAGTGAGTGCTCTGAAGCATGCTGAAGCTTTCAATCTCCACTTTGCGACCTTGTACAAATTAATTAACTTCTTTGAGCATCACCCTTAAAAAAAAAAAAAAAAATGCCCCTTTCTTTTGTATAGTCCCAATCTCTGCTGTCTATATGAGGCCTGTTGATCATTTTGTAAAATTCGACTGAGGCAGGAGATAGAGGCATGTCGAACAGGCAGGGCAGCGTGTGACCTGCCCATCTTGGAGACCTGTCAATCATGGCCAGGACACAACCACAGAGGAGCTTTAAAGCCTTCCTATAACCACCCACATCCGACGTCATAAGGGGAATATGAAAGATGGCAGCCATTGCCCTCAGGGCCCCTGTCTTCTCGTTCTCATAGCATGCTCTGTGTGCAGGGAATATTTTCTTTTTCTATACTTCTTTTCTTCAGAGTATTTCTTCACTCTTCTTTTCTCCCTACTTTTTGTAAGACAACTTTTGTTTTAGCCTTTGATGAATGTAATATATTCACATTCTGCAGCTGTCCTGACCATTTCTTTGTCCAGGACTGGAAAAGCCAGGAAAGGACCCTGGGCACCCCAGCCTCCAAGAACACTACCATTGTGTTCAGAATGAGCAGGTGTTTCATGTGGTGATAAGAAGATCAAGCACTGAGTCAGACATGACTGAACTTTATGACGCTCTGTAGCCAGGATGGCTGTGGGCAAGCGAGTCAAGCCTCGGTCTCCTCATCTATAAATGATATCAAGATACATGACTCACGAATAATTATGAAAAGTGACTGAATGCAGAGAAGGTCACTTAACACAGGTAGAGCTGGGAACATATGTACATACTAGTCACTGGCTATTAACCATTTATTTATTCTCTACTAGCCATGGAAAACCTATGTGATAGACGTCATGCTTAGGTAGAAGCCTCCTGTGACTGGCTACCCCATTGTAAATACCTCCCTTGGTTGTAGTATTTGTCTGGTTTGTGTTCCTTCCATTCACATGGGTATCCCATGCTACTTTACATTTGATGGATCGGTGGCTGATCTCCCTCTGTGAATATTACATGCCGAGCCCATGGAGGGCACTGAGCAGCCTCACTGGGCTTTACATCCACAGAGGTTAATCCTCCGTGTGGCACACAGCAGGTAATCAGTTGATTGAATTACTACTGTTTAAAGCCCAGTAACATAGGTTGGTATAAGGTGGTACAGGGACACTGAGGAAAAAGAACACAGTGTGTCCTGGGGAGTCAAGCAAATACTAGAGAAACAGTCCACTGAGCCACATGTTGATGGCTGAGTTGAACTTAGTCAAAGCACAGAAGGGGAAGTGCAGGGCTCCCTAAAGGATATGGCCACAGTCCCTGTCTGACTCCCAGTTCTCAGTGCCTAGGAGAGCAAAGGGCCTCTGAGCTGCTGGTTCCATGTGGCTCAGCACGGAGGAGGGTTCCCAATAGGCTCAATACTGTGAGCCTTCAGACTGGAGAGGACTGAGGCTGCAGATTCCACAGGACCATGGTTCATACCACACACCAGTGAGGGTTCCAAGAAGGAGAAAAACATTCAGACATATTCTGAAACAGATCCTCTAGAGAGCCTTACAACCTATGGCCTGTAGGGGCTGGTTAAGGCTAGAACTGTGAAAGTGACCTCAGTCTGATTCTGCCCGTTGTGATGTCCGCCAAGGTCTAGCAACATGGCAGATGCCGAGGAAACATAGCCTGAACAAGCAAGGAAGCCAGAATGAAGAACTGGAGTTCATTAGGAGCTAGCCATGTTGGGTAGAAACAATAACAACTTGATGAGCTGGTGCTACCTACAAGAGCTTGCCTTGATGATGGAAATCCTATGTCTGAGTCACCCAGGGACCTAGTTGCTAGCCACATGCGTAACAGCTGAACTCTTGAAACTGAGCTCTTAAAAGCAGTAGACTAACTACTGCCATTGAGGAACTGGGTTTATAATTTTCATTAGTTTAAACTCTCACATGCATCTATCATAGCACAAACACACACAAATATTGAAACATCATACAGAGAGAGTATGTATTCCTTGTCGAGCTCCCATTCTGAAATATTTAAATCCCGCTGCTGTATTTAAGTCACAGTTTTTAACACATTTTATGTGTCATGATGCCAAACAGCATTCCCATCACTATAATATAATTCCAAATTAAAGTTGGATATCCAAGGCAGCTAACCATAATAGACCTTGTTATTTGCAGGCTCCAAATACACACATCAAAATATTCACGAATTACATCTTCTAAACATGTGTAGATATTTGTCTTGCTATTATTTCCCTAAGAATACTGTATTAACTGTTTACATAGCATTTGAATTGTATCAGATACAATAAGCAACCTGCATCTAATTTTATGTATACAATACAATATATGGAAGTTAAAATAAAAATAAAAATAATATTCCATTAAACCTAGTAGAGTTCAGTATCTGTGGATTTTGATATCTGCTGTGCTTAAGATCAAGAATGTTCCCTCAGAATCTCATGTGTTCAGTGGTGGGCTTGTGAAAGATGATTGTGTCGTGGGAGTTCTATCCTCTTCAGCATACATATTCATACCATAAATAATGCTTTGCTGGCTTTATGGCCTATTGACTTAGAAATAAATTTTCTGCAAGATTAAAGTTCAGCATAGACTCTTCCAAAGTCCTTATCAATTTTAATGTTGGGAAATTAGACAAATCAAAAAAAAAAAGAAAGAAAGAAAAGGTATCCTATACTGTACAGCTTAGTTTTGAAATACAACTATAAAATAAACATGTGTGTACATTGTTCTCAGATTCTGAAATTATTTTAAAGAAAAAGTCACTTAAATCACACTCCCATTGTTAAATGATAAATTATCTTCTAGTTCTAGGGAAGAATATAAGAAAACTAAGAAATTTTACCAGTAAATATCACTTTTTGTGTTACTTTCTAAATATCTTTAAAAATAAAATACATAATTAATTGATAGATCTTCATTTGGCCTCCAATCTGCTTCTTGATTGTTAATTTTTTGGTATTAATGTTTAGATTTGGATTTTGGTTATGTAGCCTTTATTGTTTCTAATGTTAGAATATGTGCTCTTGTGTTTATCATTCTTTTGTTTTTGACACTGCTGTGGTCTGAAACGTTACACTTCCTGTTATTTGTTAAATCCTAAGGTCCTATGAGCAGATTTCAGACCACTGTTCTTGATCCTTCATTTTGTCTTTTAATTCAATGAGACTTGTTGATGTGTGTATATATGACATGCACGACAATGTCCTCTGTAGAGCTATTGTGAGGACAATATGCAATGTGTCAACTGTTAAGAAAAAGAAAGGGGAAAAGAAAAAAAGAGTAATGTTTATTGAAAGTGTTAATGTTTAACTGTTTGGTCAGTCTTATATACCTATATCTATTCATCTAAACTGATCTGATGATGAAAATATGTAATATAACCATTGTTAAATTTAAATAATAAAAAATAAATTTAAAAAAGAAAAGTCCAGCAGATTGTTTTCACAGTGTTCTAGCTGTGTCTGGACTTACTGAAGAGGGAACACGCTCCCAGGTGTGAGTGAACCCACGCAATACGCTTGTATCCTGGATGGAATAAAAAATGGAAAGAAGGGAGTCTCACTTCAGCTTCTCCCAAGGAAATGATGTCCAGTCTTCTACGTCACCTTTTGATATCCGTTTTCAGGCCTTCAAGGCAGACTTTTTAGCCTTGCAGCATAGACCCTTTGACTTGCCTATGTGGATTCCTATACAATTCTGCAGTGAGCGCCAGGCCTTGCACTTCCACCTGGATCCTCCAGCTCTCCAAGCAGGAGATGGTCCTTTCGTATTCTTCCACTGCTTACAGCGAAGCCTGGCAGACACAAGGGGCCTGACTCAAAAACTTTATTCTTGTCCCTGGCTTCTCTCTTCCATCTCTCTGATTTCTAGAGGCCATGGATTAAGCAACAATTCTCCACCTAGGCCCTTCCACCACACCATTTCAGCCTCAGGCCAGCCAATCAAAATAAACCTCTCCTCCTTGTGAGCATGAAGCATTTTGTCACAGTGTCTGGAAAATAAGCAAAACACTAGCATAGGAAATCCCATCCCACCCATACACACCATGAGACAAGTGTAATGATCATTTCTAGAATATTCTTACATGAAATCTGGATCCAGATGTCCCAAATCAGGATTCACATGAATTCTATTTAAAAAAATAAATAAATAAAAGATAACATCTGCCTTATTAGATTGTTACAAAGATTAGATTTGTTTATACATTGGGAAATCTGATTAATACAAATGAGTTGCTCTTACAAACTTTTACACATTATCGTAATTCCCTCAACGATTTTACAAGGTAGAAGTTATGATTGCCAATTCACAGACAAATAGACATTTCAATAGTGATAATTAGGACGAGAGAGGCAGCTCAGAGAAGCAAAGCACTTGCTTAGGCAAGTTTAGGCAAGCGCAGGGACTACAGTTCAATCACCAGCACCACAGGCCACACCAGCCCTGGCCCCAGGTGGGCTGAGCTGGCCACAGAGTCCAGGGGTAGTGGCAGACACCTGTAATCCCAGAGCTGGGGAGGCTGAAAGCAAGAGGATCGCTATGAGTCCAAGCTGCCTAGGGAGACCTTGTAACAACCAAACACAGCATTTAAAAAATAGTCATAATTACATATAAATTATCTGGAGTCACATATTAGTGTCACACTGGAACCCAGCTTTATTTGTGTCCAAAGCCCTGAATTAAAACAAACTGACATATGAAATAGCAGTGTTCCTGCATCCAGCAGTTCACAGCTGTAATTATGAGAAAGGGCAATTGTGAGCCCTGCAAATGCCCAGCTCACACACGGCTATGGTTTTCAAGTGGCAGTGCAGGACGGGAGAGGGCAGCAGCCTGGTGGTATCTCGGAGTTGGCAGGACAAGGCTGGGCATCTAGAGAGGATGAGAATGCTAAGAAGAGACTTAGAGAAGGGACTACAACAAGAGAGAAACAGACAGTAAGAGGAACAGATTGCAGAAGTGTACAGGCACCAACCAAAATATTTAGCTAAGTACAAATACAGCTGAGGAAACTCTCTGAAGCTGAGAAGGAACTACTGGAATGGAACCAAGGGTTCAATTGCCAAGCTCTACAGGGCCAGGAATAGTTCCCGATCCCATCGTCTCGCAATTCATGAAGCATCAGTGTGAGTAATCAGAAGAGCGCCGCTTCTGTAACAAGGCCTGCAGCCCGCTCTGGCCCTGCCTAACACAGCTGAAAAGGAACCTGTGAAAGGATCAGCCGGTTTCCACATAACTGCATCCTAGAACGTAGCTCACAAATTCTTTAAAAGAATATATAATATCCTTCACCTATAAAGGTAAAATCCACAAAGGGTAGCATATAATTAAAAATTATCAGGCATTCAAAGAATTGGAAATATAAACTCATAATGGGAGAAAAAATAGTCTATGGTTTAAAAAAAACAAAAAGCATCAATGTTGTAGGTGGTAAAAGTAGTTAAAAATTAGATTAAAATCTTAAAATCAAGGGCTGGGGTGATGGTTCAGTGGTCTAAGTGCCTGCGTGGCAAACACAAGGACCCAGGTTTGATCCCCAGTACCACACGCCATGCCAGTTCTATGCTGTATTAGCCACAAAACACGAGTGTTGTGATACATACCTGTCATTCCAGCACTGGGGAGGCTGAGACAGGAGGATCACCATGAGTTTGAGCTGTGTAGGGAGACCCTATACCAAATAAATAAATAAATAAATAAATAAAATTTTTAAATAATCTTAAAAGCGGAAGATGAGAAGGTATGTCATATATAAAAGAAAAAATGATTATTAAAGCAGATTTCTCAATAGGAATGTACTAAGGGAAAAAAAAATACCCATGTAGAAATCTAGTCCCTGCAAAAATATACTTTTAAGTAATGAAGGTAAAATAGCCTTTCGAATGTGGCATCATACATGTCCATTTGCGTTTTCAAAACTAATTAGACACACTTGTTATACAATTCTCGGGCCCACTTTCTCATCCAATAGGCCTTCATATCTGAGATCTCAAAGAGGCGGGGCACAAGCTCATCACGTGGGTTTTATTGTAGCAAGTCCTGCATGATCTGAAGTGTGAGACTTTGTGTTTGAATCTTACCTGGGCTCTTCAGTAGCAGGACATGGAGGAAGGCCTTGAACAGGAAATTTCTTATTGAAAATGCTGTGTTCAGATGTTAAATGTACATGTTATACACACCAGAAGACCTATTTTCAGTCAAACCCCATTATATAATGACCAAATTTAAAATAATGACTAATCCCTGTAATTTATTAGGCTCATATTCACATTTCCTGAGTCTAACTTGGCATTATTGTAGAACTCAACATTCTATGTAATTTCTAATATATGCAACACTAAAATAAAAATTGCTGGCAATTAAATAATACCAAGTAGGCTCACCATTCATTATTTTGAAGGCCTTTTTAGATTTACCTAAGCCCTTTTTATCATGTGTCATTTTATGGGCTGAAAGGAAGATACATGCAAGATAAATGGTTTATAGTATTCATGTTCAATTTTTATAAATCGCTTTTTAATTCAAAGTGGTTAATTTCTATTTTTTCCTTTCCCTTATACTATCATTCTGTGCCACTAAATGCATTGATTATTTCACATTTCTTGAAGGAATACTGTATTCTTATTTCTGGGAGCATAATTTTCCATACGTCTGACTTACATTTGGCAGTTTGGTGCTACAATAGCCTTCAGCTTGAGCCGGGCATGGTAGCACACGCCTGTAATCCTAGCACTTGGGAGAGTGAGGCAGGAGGATTGGTGTGAGTTCGAGAACAGCCTGTACTACAAAAGTGAGCTCAAGGCCAGCCTGAACTGCATAGCGAGACCCTGCCTCAAAATAAATAAATAAATAAATAAATAAATAAATAAATAAAATATCCTTCACCAAAAGGTACCAGTGAAAGGTTTCAAGCAGAAACTAGGATTCATAGGACTCTGAAATAGAAACCAAGTCCACATCTCACCAGGCATTTGTTTGACATCTAGAGTAATATTCTACTGAATGTGGGAGACTCTTCAGTTTAGGAACAGTTAAAACATGAAAAAGCACCCTCAGAACAAGTGAAACACAGTAGTGCTGGATATTTTTACATATCACCCAAGTGACATCTAATAGTGCCAAGTGACATCTGATATAAAAGATGTGATCTAAAATGATAGTGAATGCAGGGGCTGGGGAGATAGCTCAATAGAGTAAGTGTTTTCCTGGCAAGCACAAGGGCTTGAGTTCAATCCCTGGTTCTGCAAGAAAACAAAATCATAATGAATATTTACACTTTATTAAAGTAAAAGACATTGCCATTAATCCCCCTCAGAGCACAGCCCCACATTTTGAACACACTTGCCCCATCATTCCTGCCACTTTCTGAAGCAATTCTGAACGTCCTCTTTCGTGAATGTCTTTATGAGGGATGATAAAAAAAAATATGGTGAATTCTGGAAGTAATGCATTTCTTTATTTTTTGGGGAGAAGGGGCAGCTCAGCCTTCCCTGGAGATGGGGCTGGCACAGGGATCGAACCGCAGTCCCTGCGGTTGCCTACGCTTTCCTAAGCAGGCACTTTAGACCACTGAGCCATCTCACCAGCCCCATGTATATCTTTAAAACTTACCTTTCATGGTCATATTGACTTTGGGGAACAGTCAAAAGTCCCAACATGCCAGATCTAGTGAGTAATGTAGATGAGGAAAGGATACTATGATTTTATGAAACATCCCATTGAATTTACTCAGTAGCAGCACCCCCATATGTATTTTTTAATCATGCCTTATAAAGACTATACTCATGAAAGAGGATTTCCAGAACTGATTCTGAAAGTGGCAAGAACAAGGGGAGTGTTTTAAAGGGTGTTAATACAATGCATCTTTTACTGTAAGACATTTTTTTAAAAAATTAAATATTCAATATATTTTTGATCATTCCTCCTAACCTTGCACTGTGACAGACACTAGATTAGGCACAGAAGTACATCACAAAGCTAAGCTGCAGAAGCTAAAATTATGGCTCAGTGGTAATGTGTGTGCATGCGCAAGACGCCAGATCCAGTCCCTGAATCCAAAAGAACCATGTTGTGCTCCTGATGTCTGGATATGATATCATTTTGTAGTCCCCACATCAACCTGCAAACTTGGCACAGATGTCCCCATCTTATTAGTGAGGAGACAGAGTGGCACAGCTTATACATCAAACTGGGCCTTCCCACTGGACGGGGTAATCCCAGGACCCAGCCTGAGGCAGAAGATCTCAAGTTGGATCCTCACCCGGACAACTGAGCAAGATCCACTCTGAAAATAAAAAGGGCTTGCGATGTAACTTAGTGAGAAATCCCCACAAGAAAATACATGACAAAATAAAAACCTAAGTCTTCCTAGATTCCTTACCTTAAATATGTGCTCTACTAAAAAAAAAAAAAATTAAAATAACATCACCTAAATAATAACTTAGCCAATTCTGCATAACACATTTCACAAGTTCTTTTCAAAAATATCAAAATGAAATTCAGAGGCCCCTTGTACTTTCCTTACTGTATAAATTGGTATATATTGTGCTTATACTAGCTGTACTCTATTCTTGTTCCAAGACGTGAGTTCTACTGTGGATTTCTGCTGGTCTGTGGAAAGGAACAGTTAATGTTTTCTTTTTATTTTTTATTTCTTGTCTTCTTTTTTCTTTATACCTTTTATACCCTGTCTTAGTTACTCTTCTCTTGTTGCTGGGACAAATAGCCAACACTCAAAATCAAGCAAGGAAAGGCTTATTCGGCTCGCAGTTACTGGAGGTTTCAGTCCATATTCAGCTGGCTCCAAGACAGAGCGGCACGTGGCAGAAAACATCCTTTCATGGTGGCTGGTAAGGGCAAGAGCACAGAGAGAGAGCTAACATCTGCTCAAGCAGCTAACTTCTCTTCCTCCCTTACACTGAAATGCAAATCGCCTCCCCTAGAGAAGATGCAGCACCCATTTCCACAATAATCAATTAAAAATTCTAGAAGCCACCCCATGACTGCATGAGACTTTGGGGAACACCTATAAACAAAGCATAACATACCCCTTCTTAATTTCTTACAACTTTTTTCTTCTTCCAATTTTGCATGCATATATCTGCTAATCTGAAGAACTAATTTGAAGACAATGTTATGCAATACAATAAATACTATCAAATTCATATTCTTTTGTTGAGTGAAATTCTGCACCATTTGTAATTTTTTGTTTTAATACTATTTTGTACTCTCTTTAGAAAATAATTTTAAAACGTATGTTCTCAACAGAAACACATTATAGTCATTGAACGTATTGATCAGCCTTTCCATTGCTAGAACAAAATACCTGACACCTGCAATGAGAATGTCTATTTTGGCTTTCCATGTCAAAGGTTACAGCCCACTACTGGCTGTCTCCACATCCAGTAGAAGGCTGTGGTGACACAAAGCTGCTCAACTCATCATGCACAGGGAACAGGAAGCAGGGGAAAAAACAGAGAAAACAGATTTGCTACCTAAGGTCTCAGCCCATGACCCATGTCTTCCAACTAGGCCCCGCCTCCTGAGAGCCCATTTGATGAGCCAATTGGTCAGTTCAGTGGCATCACAAGCGTCTCAGTGTATTCATGGAGAAAACCAAGGTGCACTGGGAGAGCAATGGCACTTTGATGTTTTTGTAAACCTCAAGTCTATTTGTTATAGCTGCAGGATAGAATAGCAGTAAAGAGCGGTCTCTAGAGCTTGGTTCCTGGGTCCAAATCGTCGCTGTGCCCCTTGCCTCTTGACTAACCTTGTACAATTTACTCATATTCCCTTTACCTCAATTTCTCTCCCTCTTGACTGTGATGATAGCCACAGTACTGTAAACACTACAGTGAGAATTAAATAAGTTCACATGCATAGAACACTGTACTGAGTGGAATCAGTACTTCACAAGATTGGCAGATCATTCTTCTACCTAGATTGATGTCCTATGGGGGTTACATCAAGACCCTGATGCCTGAAAGGAATGACTGAATAAACAGATAAATGGGACGATGGATGTTACTTTCACAAGGAGCATTTCTGGGAGAGGGGACAGCAGATTTCCTTGTACTAGTTAGAAAAACTCTGACCAACACTGGACTTGCACTTCAACTGTGTTGGTGAGTTCTTCAGCCATGAGATCTAAAGGGAACTCAGAAATCATGTTGTCACTCACATAAAATCCAATTCTGATTTTAAAATATCATGTTGACAAAAGCTTGGCTCTGAGTTCATTATCCCTGAATGAATATTTTAAATGTTATTTTCTATACTGTCTCAGAAGATTTCCTGTAAGTGGCATCAGAGGAATAACTCTCAATTAATACTGAGCAAGTGGAATGGAATTCCTTAAGATCAATACCCATTTTTTCCTTTGCTTTATAATTAATGGAGTGGCTGGTTTGTTTTGGCAACTACAACTTACTATGAGGAAGAAAAAACCCACAGGGCCGGGGACCGAGAGAAGCGGGTAAATATGCACTATGTACATGCTAGGTATCTTACAGTCTCTTTTTGTTTGTTCCCGAGGCATTGTTTGAAAGCAGCTACTCCTGCTCCATGTTTTCCTCGCTCTGTTGAGAACAATGATTTAAGCCTTGTGAATCTGTTTAGCAGAAAGGGAGACAGGCTGTTGTTAAAGCATATGGAGCTGTTTGAAGATGTGAGCTTGCTGGTCTGCTGTCAGGACATCAAGGAGACCTGAGCTCTAGGAAGCTGTGGGGTGAGGCTGGCTGGTTTATGGGGAAGGGGAAGGAATATTTGATCTTACAGAAGAAGGGAGGGTGGAAAATGAAATTCAGGGTGGAATATCAGGAGTAGGCCAGAAAACCTGGTCCTTATTGACTGTCTGAGCATGATGGACATCCCTGGTTTTGTCCACGAAGCACTGATTCTGTGTTCTTGATTCTCCTTTGGAGAGACCTTTGCCTCTCCCTCTCAGCTGGTAGATTTCCAGCAAGGCTTAGCACATCCCTAAAAAGACCATACAATTTATCTGGAACATTTTGAGAGTAAATTTTTCAAAGGCTATAATTTTTAAAATGTTAAGCCAGGCATGGTGGCACACGCCTGTAATCCCATCAGTCGGGACGCTGAGGCAGGAGGATCGGTGTGAGTTCGAGACCAGCCTGAGCTACAAAAGTGAGCTCAAGGCCAGCGTGAACTACATAGTGAGACCCTGTCTCAAAAAAAAAAAAAAAAAGACAAAAAAAATGTGTGTGAATATATAGCTTTCACCAAAAAATATATACACACTTCATGGAAAAAAATTATGCATGGTGTTATCCTCACACAGGGGACCCCAGAGAATGCCATGTACTACATGGCTGGTCCTTAGGGAAGCACTGAAGATGTATGTGCAGCCATCTCAATGGCCAAGGTTACCCAAGCAGCGGTTCGCTGTACTAATAAATGTCTGGAAGCTGATAGCCACCATGTTGAGCACCTCTTATGATTGTAGAGGCCAAAGGTAACTTGTATGAATCTCAGGATTTTTCAATAAACATAGTTTTTCTTTTCCTAGAGTATGTATAATTTTTTTTACAAACTATGAATTCATTGATCAATAAATTGGTGTTATCAAATTGATGGGCCTTTATTCAAAATTATTCTCAAACATTTTTTTTCAAAAAAGAAACAAATATATACATGACCATTAGAAAAAGATAAATGAATGGGGAGGATTTTCTTTATGTTGATTTTCTGAAAATTAAAGTTAGTGAGCAGAATGATTATTCTTCATGTATCACTAAGTACTTCAGTGTTTTAATTCTCTCTGCCTTGAGTACAATGTCGAGTATTTTCTAAAGAATGAGGACTTTGGTTATTTTTTATGTTTCCATAAAATTGCTGTAATAGTCTTCTAAAGTGAATTTAGGTTTAATAAATTTAAAGTTGCAGCTGGGCGTGGTGGCTCATGCCTGTAATCCCAGCACTCGGGAGGCTGAGGCAGGAGGATTGGTGTGAGTTCAAGACCAGTCTGGGCTACAAAAGTGAGCTCAAGGTCAGCCTCAACTGCATAGTAAGACCCTGTCTCAAAAAGACAAAAGAAAATAAATAAAAAATATTAAAAAAATAAAGTTGCTAATAGCTTTAAATGATTCTTTTTCTGTAGAGTAAAATACTGCCATTATCTAAGCATTGAGAGAAATCTAAGGAAAAAAGGTATACACTGCCCTGCTATACCGATTTCTTCTAACTAATATTAATCACAAAACTTTTGTAATTTTGTTATTTAAACTACATATGTACAAAATTGTATAAAACTATATATGAAATGCCCTATTTTGGTTAGTATAATAGCGTAAGTAGTAGTGTAAAATAGTACAGTGTTTTTAAAGTAAGAATGAAATAGTAAAATAATAGTGTAAAATAGTATAGTGCATGCAATTGTGAATTATGTGAGAAATACACCTAATTATGTTAGCAATTTTACTTCATAGAGCTCATCATTTAATATTTTTTTTTTACCTTAGAATCGTGTTGCACCAAAATTTGTGTCTGTACTATACCCTTAAAACAAACTATTTGATCTTCGATGTTGGTTTTTTACCTTTAATCTACAACATTCATAATCACGTTAGCTGTTCCACCTTCAATAACATGAGCTTCTAAAGTTTGTCTCTAATAATTCATTAAAAATTTAGTAGAAATTGACTATGAATATTAACTTGTCTAAGCATCACAGGACATGAATATAATGCTGGCACTCACTTAACTGATTACAAAGTTTCTAATAATGGAGTTAACCTATTCACAGCTATAATATTACCGTTTGTATTTCACACAATAATTCAGCATTCAGAATGAGCAAAGTCTGTGTAAAGAGGCAGTCACTTGATCCAAACGAGTGATACGCCCAAGGCACTGTGTGCATTAATTCCTCATTGTTAGTCACAGTCTTCTTAAATAAAACCAGCAACAAATTCTGATGCCCCATAGATCTGCACCTTCTGATCTCCACATGGTCAGTGAAAATATCACATTTTCCCCATAGGAATGATAAATGGCAAAAAGCATCTTGCACAAATCAATTTGTATCACCACCTTTCTTACAAGAGAATCCATGCCTCTATTTTTCATGAAATGAGCACCTCCTTAGCTCATTGGTATTAAGATAAAGTAAAAGTCGTGGCAGAATAGAAAAGATAACCAAACAATATAACTGTACTGACAACCTGAAAGAAAAACAGGAAGAGAAAGAGTGCATCGTAGGCAGGGCAAGAGCTTGAGTGAGGCCCAAGACAGGAATGAGAACGGTAGTGGTTAAGCCATCACGCTATTCACAGCCTCTCATAGTGCTGCTCAAGGCCTAGTTTAAAGGACTGAGCAGGCAGAAGAGTCAAAGCATTGTCAATTGGTCAATGAATGTCAAATATTACCTAGCACCCACTGCACTCAAGTAACTTTACTAGCAGCCAAGCAGAAAAATAAATAAAAATTAAAAAGGAGAACAGGGCAAAAATTTTAGTTTTTAAGAAACTTAAGAGACTATTGGTAAAAGCTATAAATTTGAAAAGTACAAAATGGCCGTGACTCATCCTGAAGGCTGACACTAACAACAGTTCTACAAAGTACTGTCTATGGTCCCAAACTTAATCCTGAGGGGATTTGACCCTGGAAGATA
>PVJA010014509.1:0-47219 GCA_004027025.1 Myocastor coypus | reverse complement strand
GTCATGTTAAAATAAGGATTTATCAGTACTCAGGCTCATCAGCAGCACTAGGATATGAAGGGGTTTTTTTTGTCTTTTTGAGACAGGGTCTCACTATGCCGTCCAGACTGGTCTCGGAGGCACACAGACACTCCTGCCTCAGCCTCCCGGGGGTGCTGGGATAACAGGCGTGCGCCCCCATGCCCGGCTAGGATAATGGAGTTTTGATCTGAGTTTTCCCTATTATTTTATGCGAACATTTTGTGGCTTTGATACTTAGGCACAAGTGTCTCACCTTTTCAGTCTTTCCTGAAGCCTTATCCTACGGTGGAGACTCACTCACCCCCAGCTCCCCGCAGCTCCAAGCCATCCTGATGTCATCAGAGTTTTACGGTCAAGTCCTGGACTTGGAGGTGCACTCTGTCTCGGGAGGAGATCCGTGGGGCCTCTTGGATCTAGGCCCCACAGAGCGGGTCTCACATCCTGGTGCCCAACCTGCCTGCCCACGCTGTGGAGCGCCTCCCTCGCTACACCAGTCTTTGGGTGCGCGTTCCTGCCGACTGCACTGAGGCAGCCGACCTCAGGCACTCCACCGTCCTGGCTGACTTTTGCATCCCCACCCATCGCAGAAACGATTGGCGTCCCAAGGCCAAGCACCCGGCTCTGATCGTCTCACGGTTGTTTCCATGGCCGTGGTTCGGTGCTCCCTAGCCAACCCCTGTACAGCCCCGCTGCCCCTCCTTTTGCTGCAGGATGTGCTGGGCCCTGGCCTGGCGCCATGCTGCCGTACACCGTGGCGCTGTACAGTACGCACACGGTGGCCCAACCGCGACGGTGCCAGAAGGCCGCGATGTCTTTGCATGGATGTAGGTGCATAAGGCCTGGCCTGCTTGGGCCCCAACTGCGCGGGTGTGCGGCCTGCGTGCGCACGCATCGGGATCTCACTGCGTTCCTGTTCCTGGTTTTTAAGTCCAGATGGAGTAGAACAGCGCGTCAGGCTTTGGCTACATTGGCCCCACCCCCCCATTATTTCTTCCCTCGTGATGTTTGGTGAAATCTGGATTAATTACTGTCTCTAAAACGCGGAGAGTTACATACATATGGACACATACCCTCCTCTTGAAAAACCAGAAAGTCTGCAAATTCTGAAGCCACATTTCCCCGAAGCCACACCCCAACCCTGGCCGGGTGCCACCTGTGGAGGGCCAATCCTCAACGTGTGGGTGTGCACCCGGCAGGCTGCGCTGCTGTCCTGTGGCTGTCTCCTCCAGCCCTCTCACGCCCAGTCCCTTCCGCTCGGCACAGAGCTGTGTGCCTAATACCTACCGCGAGGCCCAAGGCCTCGACAGCCTGTCACTGTAAGGAAAGGCCAGCTGGGTGCCTTTCGAGGAACTTCCCAGCCATCAAGTGGATGGCCTCTCCCACCTCCTGGAAGTTTCCACACAGGAGCACGAGTTCTGGGGCATCCTCGCTGGCAGCATTGGAGGTCGGCCCTACTCCCTTTGAGCGGCAGAAAAAACTTCAGTGCTCACTTGCAATGTGTCAAATGTGGCGGTGACAGTGCCTGTGACGTTTTGGGTGCGTGTGGTGTTAGGGATCGAAGCCAGGGCCTTGCCCAAGCGTGGCAGCTACTCTGCCATGGAGCCATGCCCCAGGCCAGTTGTTTGTGATTCCTCACGCCATGCCAGAAAGATTCAAATACCGTCCTTCCTGTCAGCTTCCTGAGGCTGGGCAAGCTGTCCTGTGGAGAGTCTCACAAGGCTCCTGTACCCGCCATTGGCCTGGGAGCAATCCTCGTTGGAAGCTGCACCCCCCTTCCCCACCGTACTTAAGCCTCCAGAGGACAGCAGCCATGGCCTCGTGAAAGACCCTGAGCCAGCGTCACCTTGCTCAGGCACCTTCAGACCCCTCAAGAGAACCTGTGCCTCTGGTGTGGACACCGGGCATTGGGGTGACTTGTTCTGGTCCAACAGCTACCTACTCTGTGTCCCCAGTTAATCCCCAGCAACCGTTGGTTGCTCCAGATTCGAGGGCCCTTTTTGAGGCGTTACGATACCACACACAAAATCAGGTAGTTGAGGGCGGTTCAGGCAAATCCAGATTTGCCTTGGCCGAGCAGATGGACACAAAGGAGCCGCCTAGCTGGTCTCTTCAGCAAAGCAGAGACCCCGTTTTCTGGTCATTTTTAGGTACGCAAGGAGCATTATGCACCAAGGTTTTATTCTGAGACTGACTTGACTACGTTTGCCAGGTGAAAGTCGAATTTTTAGTCTCAAAGCACCCGGTATGGAAGTGGAGGTGACCTGGGACTGAGGGGGCTGCAAGCTGCAAGCCATAGGCGTCCCTCAGGGGCTGTCGTCTCTGGGCTCACCAGAGGAAGGTATCTGAGCCACGGCGGGGTGCAGACACCTGGACAGGGCTCCCAGTCAGCTTTGCATCATTTCGCATGCAAACATGTATTCTCCTCTGCTAATTAAATAAACTTCCGGTGCCCATTCAGATAGGGAGATTGGAAGCCGGGGGGTTGTGGGTTGTGGGGACGGCTGGTCTGGTGTGCTGATGCCTGATTAGGAGGCTGGATGCTCCCTGCCTGAGGATTCTCAGTCCAGGCACTCTGAATGTTAATGTCAGCAGGGTGACAAAGGGATGCTAATAGCACAGGCCTCACCTCCACAGATGGATTCCACAACAAGCTGTGAGGGTGGGCGGGTAGCTCAGCGGTAAGGCGTTCCATCCCCCGCCCTAGAGAGGAACATAAGATAAGATAAAAAAGAGGAGATGGGTGGAAATTACCTTCCTTCACTGGTGGCCTCCTGGTACACCACCAGGCTGGCTAAGAGCCTCTCACCTGGAAGCCTCACAACCAGATGAAAATGTTTTAACTCCTAGGACAACAGGAACAGAATAAGCAGCGAGAACACATGGAGGGTGAATTTTTTTTTTTTTTTTTTTTTTTTTTTTTTGTACCAGGGATCAAACTCAAGACCTTGAACTTGCCACACAGGCTCTTGTGCCTCTGAGCCAAATCCCCGGCCCACATGGTGGGTGAGCAGAGCTTCGAGCCCAGCTCTAGGGAGGCTGAGGTAGCCTGGACCGAATAGCCACACCTCCTTGTCTCGATACCAAGAGCAAAATCACAACAGGCCCCGAACACACACACACACACACACACACACACACACGTACACCCCAAGGAGGAAAAGAAAGATGGAATAGGTTAACATACGTAATGTAGAAAACCAGTCAGGTAAAAGACCTTTAATATCTGAGTCCTGAGGACTTCTTCCTCTCCCTTTCTCCTCTCTCTTCCTCTCTTCTCTCCCTCACCTCTTCCTCTCTCCCTTCTTCCCTCTCCATCCCCTCTGCCTCTCTCCTCTCTTCTCTCCCCCCTCTCTCCTCTCCTTTCCCTCCCCCTCCCTCTCCCTCCCCTCCCCCACCCCTCCCTCCCCTTCCTCCTCCTCTCCTTTCCCTCCCCCCTTTTCCTTCCTCCCTCCCTCTTTCCCTGTCTGCCCAGTGATGGTGCTTTATTGAGAACCAGACATATGCTTTGAGCCAGGCATCCCATAATAACAAACAGCCAGGACCATCACAGATGCTCCCTCTTCTGAGGTAGCCTTGGCCAAGATCCGCAGCTCGCCCACATCCCAGTGAACATCCAGTGGTATCTCTTAGACGGCTATCTGCGGCTACAATGGGCGTCATCTATAGGAGCCAAGTAAGATCACATGGACTGAACAGCCAATGCTCCCTGAGGGGCAGCGACGGCAGCTGTGCTGCCATGTGCTGTGGACGTTCCCTCCATAACTCTCGTCCCAGCTGCACAGCTGGAGTCTGCAGTGCATGCTCAGCTTCCCATAGCCTCCCATCTCTGCTCAGACCCGCGCCCCTCTGCCTCCGTCGTCTCCGCCTAACGCGTCTCACAAGCTACTTGCTCTCGGGTGTGGTTTTAACTCATCTCCTTATTTGCTCCTCTTATTTTCCACTGCAGAATGGACTCATCTTAAATAATACAGCAAACACATATTACAGGAGATTCTCATAGAATTAAGAGATTTTGAAAAAAATATTTGCTTTAGAAGTGCTGATGGAAGGTATTACACCAAAGCCATTTAGCTCATCTGTCTTTGGAAGGGGCCAAGGGAAAAGCCTCTTTGTTGGTGGTTTGTTTGTCTAGGGATTTTTACCTCTAAAAGAGGAGACTTGGAGGAAAGCAAAGATTGCAGAACTAAATTTTAGGTGGGTTTGTGCACGGGAAAATCGGAGCCAAGCTAATTCAATTAATTTTTATTCATGCTATCAGTGGGAGAGGGACTCTGTGCAGATTATATGCAAGAAATCGAGAGAGGGAGGACGCAGGAAATCAGCTGGCTTTTCTAGAAGCCCAGCGGCTGACACTGTAAGAATATTCTTGGTTGAGCTGAGTTTAAAACTCAGTAGCAAGACCAGTGGCCCTTCCTCCCCTGCGCAGACGACGCTCCACCAGGGGGAGCCGATTCGCCTCCCGATTGAGCTCCTGGGCTTCCCAAGTCCCTGCCCGTCATTGGCCGGCTTCTCTGTAAACGGGAGTTCCTTCAGCTACCTAGCTAGGAAGTGTTTTCTACGTTGAGTATAAAAACAAGTTCCCTTAGCATGGAAGAGAACAGCAAGACTACAAAGCAGCCATGAATTCATTTTGCTAAAGCAGAATCTCATAAATGGGTCCCTGCCGTGAGGTTCACTGGGGCTGTTTATTAAAAGGCACATTTCTGAATCTCGGCGCGGACCAAATTGAATTAAACTTTTTTTGGTCTTTTTGAGACAGGGTCTCACTATGCAGTTTAAGCTGGCCTTCAGCTCACTTTGGTAGTCCAGGCTGGTCTTGAACTCATGCCGATCCTCCTGCCTCAGTCTGCCAAGTGCTGGGATTACAGCCTGGTGACTGAATTAAACCTGAAGGTCCAGAAATCTGCATTTTTAACAAGCTGCAAAAGAGGCTCTTCCACGTGCTGATATCTGAGCAACAGAGCTAAGAAATTATTTTATTTTATTCTATTTATTTTGAGAGACTTCATAGAGTTTCTCTGTGTAGCCCAGGCTGGTCTTGAGCTCACAGTAATCCTCTTGCCTCAGCCTCCTCCATGCTGGGGTTACAAGTGTGCGCCACCACATTCAGACAGGAATTAGTTTAACAATGGCCAAATTGACACAGAAGTTTTTTTGCATTCTGTGTTGAAGTTACATCTCTTTCTTATGCATTTCTGCCCTTACCTTAGGACCATGAATGGGTATAGCTGAAGCATAATGTATAGTTGCTTTTTTTTTGCAGGACTGCGTTTCAAACTCATGACCTTGCACTTGCCAGACAGGCACTTGTGCCATGGAGCTATCTCCCCGGCCCCTTCCTATTTTTATTAATAAGTATAAGATCTTTAGGTACCCTAGTGCTCACAGGACTGTGAGCACATGAACCCATTCCTCCTGTCTGTGACATTGTGGCCATAACCAGTCTCTGCCCCTCTCCCGGACCCTTTCTTATGCTCTATGGTTTATTTATTTGTTTTATTTTTTAATGTATTTCAGCGGTTCTCAACCTGTGGGTCATGAACCCAGTGGGGGCTGAATGACCAAAACACAGGGGTCGCCTAAAGCCATCGGAAAATCATAACTGTAGCAAAATTACAGTTTTGAAATAGCCACCAAAATGATTTTTTTGGTTTGGGATCACCGCAACATGAGGAGCTGTATTGCGGGGCCATGGCATTAGAAAGGTTGAGAACCACTGCTGTGTTTAGTATGGGGTCTACAGGGTCTCACTACACAGATGGGGTTCCTAGTGATCCTCTTGCGTTTCAGCCTCCTAAGAGCTGGGATCACAGGCCTGCACCACCACGCCCAGTCTCACTCACTCTGGGGGCAGGACTGACTCAGCAGGCCAGAGATGGAACCCTGGGCCCCTGCGCCTGCCTAAGCAGCAGAGTTGTGTTCATGAGATCAACAGTTCTGAGCTCCTAGACGAGGGCGTTCAGTCTGCGTGCCTGGCTTCTTCCGGTTAACATACCATCTTTCAGGCTCATCTGTGCTGGCACGGTGACAAGATTCCATTCTATTTACAACTGAATAGCGTTCTACTGTATGTACATGGGGATACAGACTATCCACGCATTCATTTCATGATAGGCACTTACATTGTCTCCATATATTAAAGCCTAGTGATCTCTTCTCTTTCTCTCCCTCTCTCTCTCTGTCTCTCTGTCTCTCTGTTTCTCCTTCTCTCTCTCTTCTTTGCAGTACCGAGCATAGAACTTGGCACTTGCACTTGCCAGGCAGGCACTTATGCTGCTGAGCCAACTCCCTGGCCCTCGACATTTCTAGACTGACATTAAATGTACTTAGGTGACAGATTCAGACATGGGCTTGTTGCTGCCCTTCAGCTTGTGTGACGCCCACTCACCTGGGACCATGTGGCACGCTGCCGACCTCTGTGGGCCTCAGAAGCCTCTGCCAAGAATTGGAGATAACAGTGCCCACCTGCGCTTGCCGCCAGCAACGCCGACTGTGGCCACGGACACCCTCGTCCACGAGTTTGCCTCTTATGCCGTAGCCAGCAGGGGCGCAGTCTGTCTCCACCCCTGTCTAGGAAATCAGCTGGAAGCGAGTCTTCAGTTTTGTTCTCTGTTAGAGAAAACACTACGGACCAGGAAGGACTCGCCTGGCCCGTGAGGCTGAGTTGCCTTGCAGCGCTTCGCTAGCTCAGGTGCCACTTATTTCCGGGACTCTCCAGCCTCCTCCCCCGTTGCGTGCGTGCGTGCGTGCGTGCGCATGTGTGTGTGTGTGGCTGGCTTAGCCTGCCCTGAAGGCGGGGCTGGCATGGCACATTTTGCTGTGGATTGAACCAAGGTCCCTGCATTTGCCTATGCAGGCACTTTAGACCGCTGAGCTATCTCACTGGCCCCCTCCAGCCACTTTTAATCATAACTGTAAAAAAAAGAAAACAAACCCCCCTTCTTTCTTTCCTTTGTAGGGCCAATGTTTGAACTCACAACCTTGCACTTGCCAGGCAGGTACTTGTACCACGGAGCTATCTTCCCACCTCTAACAAGGCCTGCTTTTGATCTAGCCTACAAACCTACATTCCTGTCTAATACAGTAGGCGTGGGACCTTTAATGCAACTCATCCACCGAGTACTCTGCCCCTGCTGTCGGGTGTCACCTGAAGGCACTGGGGTCCCGATTAATCACAAGCATGATGCCAAAATACACAGCTGTTTTCTTTTTCTGAGAAATGGCTTCCGATGGGCTTGGGTGGTACGGCAGCTGCTTTTCTGGCAGCTCAGGCAAAACACCTGAGGTTAAAGGCGGACAGGCTTAGCTCACAGTTCCAAGAAGGTTCAGTGCGTAACCTGATGGCTCCAGGGAAAGGAGGCTTGGCAGAGGGTGTCGCCGAGTGCCCACAAGGAACCTGAACCGTGTCCTTCTGCCTCTCTTATACTCCAGCCTACCAGGGTTAGGACGGTGCTAAGCCAATCAGTGGACTGACTTATCATCACCCACCCTTAGTCCTAGCATTGCACCACGACTCAGTCACACACTGCGGGTCCAGCCGCCTCAGGAAAAGCCTCTCGCCTATGTCCATGTGAGGCCTTGGGGGATACCTAGACATAAGCCATAAAGGGTGGGGTGGGATTTTTAATTTGATCAGGACCCCTACTGTGTGACCTGCTCTGTTCTTTGCTCAGCCAATTCAAACAGGCACAGGATGCAGGGGTGTGGTGGATGCAGACCTTGAGGCGTGGAAGCGTGTGGTGACAGGTGGTCACAGGTGGTCACAGGTGCTCACGAGGTTTCTCTGGGGATTTGCCTCAAAGTAGCACTGCTGGCCTTATCTGCGGATGAGCCGGCTTTGCCAGACCCACCCCCCTTGAGGCGCAGTACAGGTGGGCTGAGAGGGTCCCTATCCTGGCTGTGGCACCTCGCTGCAGGAGTGAGCCAGGGGTGTTGGCAAACTACGCTCCAGAACTTACCTTGAGCTTCGTTCCTGCTCTCTGGTACGGTGACCTTTTCGGGGAGCCTTCAGGGAGCCAGACACATCGCCCCAGTGTCACGTGGCAGACAGAGGCTCTTGGCGGGACTGTCACCCACACTCCCTCTCCAGGTTGGTCCGGAGACTCCGTATGACCTGCCAGCACTCCAGAAAACAAGCTGACATTTTCTAAATTGAGGGGTGGTGAAAGGAAGCGCCACGGTGTGCTGCCAGACCTGGACTCCAGCGAGGCTTGCACGATCCCAGGCGCCAAGGATTCCCCGCCGTTGGAGCCCTGGTCCTTGCCTGGGGGGAGGGGAGTCCTGCTTCCTTCTCGGGCTTCTGAACATTGAATAGGAGAAGGGTTCAAAGGCAGGTGGAGAGCCGGGCGTGGTGGCACATGCCTATAATCCCAGCACTCGGGAGGCTGAGGCAGGAGGATGGATGTGAGTTCAAGACCAGCCTGGGCTACAAAAGTGAGCGCAAAGCCAGCCTGAACTGCATAGTGAGACCCTGGAGTGGCAGGCCAAATAGCTCAGTGGACTGAAGTGCCTGCTTACACAGGTGCAGGGACTGGAGTTGGATCCCAGGCATGCTGCACTGGTCCTGGGCTGAGGTGGTGACAGAGACTGGGCATGGGGACGCACTACGTAATCCTAGCGCTTGGGAGGCTGAAACCAGGAGGATCCCTCAGAGTCCAATCAGTGCAGTGAGACCCTCTACTAAATACATTAAAAAAAAAGAAAGAAAAGGCAGCAGGTGGAAAACAGGGGGGCTTGACTGGCCAGTTTTATCCCTCCTGGCCATAAGTGTTTCACATTTCTAATCTGTTTGTTTGTTTGTTTGTTTGTTTGTTTTGTTTTGGAAACAAGCGCTCAGCTTGAGCTCACACGTGGCAGTCCATACTGGCCTGGACCTCCCCGCAACGCTCCTGCCTCTGCTTCCTGAGTGCGGGGTTACAGGTGTGTGCCAACGTGCCCAGCTCTATCCTGCTCTACAGGAGGGTGCATCTGAGAACTGCTGGCATTTCCGGTCTTAACCAGAAGCATCGTTTTCAGCTATACCTGAGAGAGTGGCGTGCGCGATGGTTGCTGTTGTCTCAGGTGGGTGGGAGGTGGCCTTAGTCACCTCCACCCCGGAGTGTCTGCTCCCTTGTCCTGTGGTGCCATGCATATGCCCTGGTGGAGCCTTCTAGCTCAGGGTGGCGTTTCCTCTGGACGGTGACACGCAGCTTTTCCAGGGGGTGTCCTCTCTCTTGCGCTTGTCTGATGGATGCGTGGGATGGCCACAGGTGGAGGCTAATTTGGACGGTCTCCTCCCCAGGGCAGTCACTGTCACACGGGACTCCTTCTGCTCCTCCTTGGCGGGGCCCCGCTGCTCTCTGCCTGCATCTGTCTGACTCCAGACTTCCCTGCAGGTTCTAACCAGCAGCACAATGGCAGACCTCAACCCTCGTATTCCCTCCAGCAAGGGGCTACAAGGTGAGGGGAGGCAGGAGTGGCGTGGGCCCTGTGGCAGGAGGAGGACCTGGGTGATAGTTTGTGCCTTGGGTAGACCAGCATTCAACGCTGCTGTTGCCTTTGCCTGGAAAAACAAGACAGCCGCCCTGAGGCCCACGTGATGGTTTGCACCAATGCCGTCTTGACCTGGGCGCCCCTGAGGGATCATTCAGAGCTCCGGATTTAAGAGGAGTCTGCCTTGATTAAGCACCTGATCTCCATCTTCATCCGCTCCTTAAACATCTGCCTGGCTCGCTTCACTCTTCCAGCCGCCATAGCTGGCAGTGAGTGGAGCAATAACCAAGGCCTGCGTTCAAGCCTCAGCGTCCCTGCTTGCTGGCCGTGTGGCCTGGGCTGGCGAGCTCAGCCGCTCTAGGTCCTCGATTCCTATCTTAGGGTACAGAGGTGACGCCCGGCATGTGGGAGGCTGAGGCTGGAGGACTGTAAATTCGGGCCCAGCCTGTGCTAATTAGCGAGATGGCATCTCTAACAATTCAAGAAAAGGCCTAGGGATTTAGGTCAGTGTGAAATTCCTGGCTTCCATTCCTGAGACTGGAAAATAAAAACCCAGGTGAAAACAGTATCTTCCTTTGAGAACCAACAGGAGGATTAAATGCGGTCATCGCAGGGACTGGTGCTTGGGCAGTACGTGGTGCCGGTTTCCTGGGACGGCCACTGACATCTTCTCAGTATCCCATGTGTTCCTGGGCACACAATAGGTGCTCAATGAAAGCCACCTCAGAGAGAAAGAAAACCGAGGGGCAGCTGCTCAGCTGACTGGTGAGAATGGTGTCTCCTGCCAGCTTAGCCGTGTCCTGGGAGCTGCAGAGGGCCGGGTGACCGAAAAGTGGAGTGTTCTCTCGTTTACAGAGTGCATTGTTATCGTTTTATTTAAAATTCTTGTTAAACCCATGGCTGGAATTTTTTGTTTATTTTTTGCACTGCTAGAGATTGAACCCAGGGAGGACCAAGCCTTGAAAAAAATTTCCCAGGGCTTTCTTATGGGTCACTTTGGAGTTCTCTGGAACTGAGACAAGGAGGGGGTGGCAGGGCCCCTCAAGCGCCCCCACGCATGGAGGATCCTGACACAGAGCAGAGGCTGAGGCAGTGAGGAGGCACTGGGTGGCCTTCCAGATTCCCGTGGACTCCGGAGCGGGGGCCAGATGCCAGGACTCAGGGATTGGGCAGGGAGGAAAGCACGTCACAGCCTTGCAGCCAACTCAAGGGGAAAAGGGACAGGAGCAGGCACGGGATGTGGTCGGGTGACCCATGTGTGGTTATTCCTCAGAAATGGCTTATTCTGGCTGAGTCATGACAACCCAACTTAGAAGGGAATAAATCACAGCAGTTGAAGGATCGCTTTGAAAAATGACTCTACTCGTGAAAGAATTCTCAGTAGAATCCGAGTGTCCGGTAAACACATTTAGCTTCCACAGAAGAAATAAATGCTACTTTCCATAGGCCCGCGATGCCATTTTCCCTTAAGCTTGGCCTGAGAGAGACAGGCTTGGTAGTGCACACCCATAATCCCAGTACTCGGGAGGGAGGCGAGGTAGGAAGACCGCCATGAGTTCAAGGCCGATCTGCACAGCACAGTGAGTTCCAGACTCGCCTGAACTACAGAGGGAGACCTTGCCTCAAGCCTCGCCCTCCGCACAAAACCAGACTGACCCAGCGGAAGCCATTTGATCATGTGGAGTAGGGTCGTTGGGTGGACAGGTAGGGGCCATGACCTCGCTGCTGAGAGTGGAAAGAATGCTCTTTCGTGGCACGTACTGTGAGAGCGCCTGCTCAATCTGATCCGCATGCTCTCCTCTACGAGCAGTGTCACTTCTGGGAAGTTGTCTTGCAAGTGTATTGTGCCTCAGCCTAGAGGGATGCACAGTTTGGGGCGATGGTTTGGAGTGGTTTATCCCTTCCAGAACCTCATAATGAAATTTAGCCTCCATTGTGAGGTGTCAAGGTGGGCCTTTGGGAGGTCTTGGGGACTAGATAAAGTCACACAGTGAATCCAGGTGGTTGGTTCTGGTGTCTTAAGATGAAGACAGCGGGGACTGGACCCAAACATCCTCATGGGTCCTGACTCATGCCCCGTGGTGACGCCACCTCAGGCCCCTGTGAAGCAAGAAGTGGCCCCTGGAGTCGGACCCAAACTATGAGCCAAATGAACTTCTCCATAGCTTACCGCCCTGTGTCGTGATTTTAGTGACAGAAAATGGACCGGTACGTTCGCAAGCGTGTAGAAAGATATAATGACAGTGGCATGTTCACCAGGATGTGTACCGAGGGCACAGAGCTCATGTCTTAGTCCTCTCCTCGATGCTGGAACCCCACAGTGATGCCCAGAACTTGAAGGAGGAGAGGGTTATCCTGGCTGACGGCTTCAGCGGCTAGCTCCTAGGCAGAGATGGCCCGGCAGAGGCAAGCTGTTCAGTCAACGGCAGTCAGGAAAGAGGGAGAAAAAAGCAGCTGGAAAGGACAGCACCTCCTTCCCGGACAGGCTGCGCACCCACCTCCGACCGGGTCCTGCCCCCTGAGGGCAAGGGGCCTGCAGTGTGCCCAGGTCTTGTTCTGCTGAGGGGCAGAGCTCTGCCATGACCCAGCCCAGCCTCCTTCCCGAGTCCCCAGCTCAGAGTGCAGACACTTTGGGGCAACATGGTAGGTCTAAAGCAGAATGTCACTGCAGAAGGAAGAGGGCTCTGACTCTCACTGAGGACAATACCTGTCTATCACATATTTATAAGTGGGAAAGAAAGAAAGTGAAATGGTTTTTATAGAGTCACAATGGGATATGCTCTGAAGTTGGCCGGGATCTGAGCAGAATTGCCTTTTTTTTTTTTTTTCTTTTTTGAGATAGGGTCTCACTTTACCACTTTGTAGCCCTAAGTGAGGTCCCCTGCCTCGGCCTCCCTAGTGCTGGGATTACAGGGGCCCACCACCAGGTCCTGCAGGATTGACTTTTACTTATACTGTTTTCTTCTTTACTGCACGTGGATGTTTTCGGATGCGTTACATTTAATGTAGATTACATCTTTGAAAACTGCCCTGAGGAGCTGGAGAGATAGCTCAGTGGAATGAGTGCTTGTATAGCAAGCACAGGGTCCTAAGTTCAATCCCTAGAACCACCACCTAAATGAATAAAAGAAAGAAAGAAAGAAAGATGCCCTGTAAAATCCTTTGTATTTCTAGGTCTCCTTGTAAGTATACTCTTTAAAAGTTCCATTTCTCAATATTTGATTTAACAATTTGAAACAAAACAATCCTTTTGTTTCAGAGCGCATCTACGGCAACAAGCTGCGCTGGCGCGGTTGGATGACCGCGGGAAGACTTTCCACAGAAGCTCCTTCCCCGCCCGTCATTCCCTGCACTGTGCAGAGGAGCAAGTCGCCGAGAAGTGAGAGCCCCAGAGGGTCGCGAGGAGACCTTCCACTGCCTCAGCAACACCCCGGCTCACTTGACCGGAGCTCTATGATGACAGACGACAGCACCCGCTCTGTGCTCTTCTTCACTGGGTGGATCAAAAGTATTCTCGGGGTGCTTTCTGAAAAAAAAAAAAAAGAAAAAGAAGATAAGCTCCTTCGTTGTTTCTTGCCCCCTCCATCTTGGTACATCAAGGCTGGGGCCTGCTTATATTTTTAAGTCCTTTGGATAGCTCCAGTGTGGAACCGGGTTGAAGCTTCGCACGTGGACCTTCTCGCTTCTTTCTTGTTTAGAAATGACCACGCGGTCCTGCAAGTCTCTCCCGACAAGGGCGCCTCTTGCCCACTGGCTGAGCAGAGGAGTTGTGCCCAGGGGCGCACATGCCTGCAGACGTGCAGAGAGGCCGCTCAAGGGAGACTGCAGAAGCGTCCTGCAGCATGCTTGGTCGTCTCAGCTGCAGCGTATCTGCCTTTACCAGGACTGCAGCTGTGGCGCTTCTCAGCCTGATCGTAGGCGGCCCCACCTAGGAGGTGATCGTTAAACTTAACATAAATAAATAAATATTTTGAATTTAAAAAATAAAACAAAGCCGGGCGTGGTGGCTCACGCCTGTAATCCCAGCACTCGGGAGGCTGAGGCAGGAGGATTGGTGCGAGTTCGAGACCAGCCTGGGCTACAAAAGTGAGCTCAAGGCCAGCCTCAACTGCATAGCGAGACCCTGTCTCAAAAAGACAAAAAAAAAGACAAAAAAAAAAAAATAAATAAAATAAAACAAAACAAAACAATAATAATAAAAAAAAGCACGCTTCCCCCACCCACTTAGAGCCGCGGGAGCCGTTTCTGGGCAGGCGGGGAGTGGGTCCCTTCTGAAAGCAGAAGTATGTGTGGTAAGGCCTCACCTAGGGTTCGGGCCACGGAGAGGGAGATCTTTCTAGGAGGAAGTCAGTTTGCTCTTGAAGATATCCATCTTCCTCCTCCTCTGGTGCTGCCCCATGATCTGTTTGTCTTGGTATTGGTCCAAATTGTTTGTTTGTTTTTGTTTTTTTTTCCTCGTTTTTTTTTTTTTTTTTTTTTTCGACAGGGTCTCCCTATGCAGTTCAGGCTGGCGTTGAGCTCAGTTTTGTAGCCCAGGCTGGCCTCGAACTGGCACCAATCTTCCTGTCTCAGCCTCCTGAGTGCTGGGATTACAGGTGTGCGCCACCACGCCCGCTCAAATTTGGTTTTGCAGCAAGAGATCAGCCTCTCGAGATCTTTACTGCCCCTCCCTCGCATGGCTCCCATACATACCGAGGCTGCTTTACTTTGGTGGGAGGCCATTAAAACAAATGCTGAAAGAAAGCTCGCTGGCCAGCTCCCGCCCCATCTCAGCATGGCCTCCTGCTGTCTCTGCCAGTTTCCTACCTTTTGCTCAAGACAGAACTGCAGGTGGCTCTGAAGGCTCCCGGCCGCCTCCACACTGAGGCTTTGCTCTTCATCCTTGCCCTGGGCGCGTGGCTGACACCTGCCCTTCAACCCTGAAGCTGGCCTGCAGGGCCGGCGTCTCCAACTGGGGGGCCAGGTTACGCCCCTTAGCCTCCTCCAACTTGGTCTTCAGTAATGTTCATTTTACACTCAGAAATTGCACTTGTGTGTTTATATTTGCATTGAATATCTCTGAACAGTACCCTCGGTGCTCATAATTGGGCCAAGAGCCGGGAGGAAGGGCGGGAGGGCGTGGCTTCAGCTGGTCCCGGAGACTTGGCTTTCTTTCTAACTTTTTGTACTACAAGCGTTGGTTAGCCATTCCAATAAATACAGTCCAAGTTTAAACACAATAAACAAATCTGAGCTGAAGAAGAAGTGCTCTCAGATTAACATCTCGCAGGCAGATTTCCGAATCTGCTTCTTTTTTCAAAAGGCTTTATTTTTAATTTCACAAGTAATGTAAATGCCAATGCAAATGAGTCTTTCTGTTACCAGGCTTCCCTGACATAATACTCATGCAATTTGCATTCTGCTCTGAAAAGTGTTTTAGGTTAAATATATTAGTTTTTTTTTTTTGTTTTTTTCCTGGAGCGTATTACAAATATGATGAAGGACAATTGTTTACAAAATGTGGACATGAAGTACTTTTGAATTAATAAGGCTGAACTTTGCTGCAAAGGCTAATTAGTGGGACTGGCTGTCCCAGTTCCTAGAACAGAAAGGGGGTGTCTAACTTCCACCAGTAAAAGTGGGGAGGTCCCACGTCCCGTGCAGATGGCACTCAGTTGGTCACGCCCACCTCTGAGCTGTTGGAGCAAGGGGCCCGGACAACCAGAAGGGCAGTGATCTGGAGACAGAGACATTTTCTGCCGAGCCCCACCCGGGCGCTGACGTGGGCACCGACTGCCAACCGGGGCTCACAGCTCCTTCTCAGTCTTCTGGAAGCGTCGTTCATCAACTTTGTGACATTTCCAAAAAGACCTTAAATTCTACTTTAAGCTTCATAATGTCATGAGTGGCGTAGAGAAGGAATTTCCGTGACATTTGGTGCTATTATGTTCTTAACAAGAGCTGAGAGAGTTATCTCCTTTAATGGTGTGTGCAAAGTAAATCTTATTTTTAACTTAGACCCCCCCCTAAGAAAAGAATACATTTTGACATTTTCAATTGTTTTTTCTCAGAAATAGCTCAAGATTACTAAGGACTACCGAATACTATTGTGATACTATGTAGAAATAAGTAATTAACAAGTAGATTAATAGGTGAAAATAATGAGATTGTAAGCGGGAGGGGCAGAAAGGGCTATAAAAAGTGTCAGCTGGATAGCTCCGCGGATTAAAGGCAGACACAGCGATCAAGATTTGATTTGGGGCATGCCGGCCCCGCCCCCAGCGCGTGCTGAGACAGTGACCAAGACTGGGGTTGGTGACGTGCGCTTGGGAGGCTGAAAACAGGAGAACCACTGTGAGTCAGATCTGTGTAGTGAGGCCCTGTAGGCCCTCTACTAAATACATAAAACAACAACAACAGCAATAGTAATAATAATAATGTACTAAAGCTGAGGAAAAGGTGAAGCTGAGTAACTTCAGTCAGAAGTTGCCTCTGCTGCAGAGAGCCTCTGCTGCAGCTGCCGGGGGAAGTGACGCCTTGCGCTGGGTAAAGGCTGTTCTAGACCTCATTAACCAGTGATCTATGCATATCAGAGTGACACAGAGCCAACAGATGTAGAAGAGAAAAATAAATAAGTTTCGGAAAATGAATGTCTTTTTGTGGTAGTAGGGTAATTCGTTAAAATAACAGAACTCCAAAAAGAAAAGACCACGAGGCCATTTCCCTCTTTGATGTTTTCTTCTCTGTCCACAATTCGATTCCTTCATTTAGGGATGGACAAATAAGGGAGCAATTTCATACACTCTGTGGGTCTTTTTAAAAAGATGAAAGCTACAGCCCGGAGGCTTGGTCTACATTTGGGTTACTCGGATCACACTGAACCTTTTAAAGTGCTTTACCCTGGCCCTTTCAGCTAGGTTTGGGGAACCCAGAGTAGAAATTCTTTATCTGGAAACCTGTATGGAGGCATAAAACCATTTGAAATTACCTGCAAAACTCCGCATTTATGTACGCGTGTGTGAGTGTGTGTGTGAGTGTGTGAGTGTGTGAGTGTGTGTGTGTGTGTGTGTGTGTGTGCTGCTACAGAAAAAGCCTTCAGCTTTCTGAGTTCTTACAGGGCACCATCACCCCCGCAACGTTTAGTGAAAGTTGTAGCGCCACTCAGAAGTGCTCTGGAGTCCGCCCGCTCTTGGGAGCCGGGTCCCCCTTCCTCCCTGCTCTCTCCTGGCTCGTCATCCCCACCCTTTGTCCTTGTTTCCAGTTTGGGAGAATGGGTTTGGTCAGTGTCCTGGCTGTGTCTAGACACCCTCCCTGCCAGCCCTTGTGGGTCAAAGGTGGGGCTTTGCAGAGCTGGATGGATGTAGAGCAGGTGACACTGTGATTGATTTATGGAACAACCTTAGGATTAAAGGCGCTGGGATTAAGAGTCTGTGTGCTACCTGCCCTGAAGACTGGATAAAGGCCAAAGGACAGAGGCTTGTGGCTTGTTACTTGCCCCTCCATTCTGCTGTCTTGTACCTGCCACAAACTGTTTCTGCCCTGTGATGCCCCTCTGCCAGGCCGCCCTGAGCTGTATTCAGCCAGCTACGGACAGAAATCTCTGCAGTCTCTGAGCCACATAACCCTTTCCTCTCTTGACGTGTGAGCACTGGATTTTTTGTCTCAGCAATGAAAAAAGTAGCTGAGACAGTAGGGCTTGCTTTGTTTTTTAACTTGAAAAGAGGCGGGAACATAGCTTTTGGGCAGAGTGAAGAATAACTTTTCCTTGTCCATTATCAACATAAAAACACACTATGGATCAGTAGAGGGATAAATGCATGGAGGGCTTATTGATTAGTGGGAAGAAATGGTCGGATTCATGTGGCAGCTAGAAAGCCTTCAGGATGTCAGGGGATGTAGATTCCAGCCTTTCCTTTTCTACTTTTAATACAATATACAATAGCTGATGAATGAATGAATGAATGAATGAATGAATAAAACTCTCTCCAAAGGACAAAGTCATCCTTAGTGAGGGCCAAGGTTGAACTGGCAACTTGAACTCTGATGCCAAAAACACCCTAATCAACCCCCCCCAAAAAAACCCCAAAAAACAAAAAACAACCTCCCCCAAAACAAAACAAAACAAATAAAACAAAAAACTAATCAAACAGGGAAGTGATAGTATAGAGGGTATTAAATTGGCTTTCTCTTCTTGGAGCCATTTCATAAACCACAGAGGCAGAGGTAAACTTACAGTTTTGCCTGATGGGGTTTAGCCAGATGAAATTATCCATCAGATAGAGCAGATAACCCTCAAGGTTACACTTTTAGGGGCTCATTGGGCATTCACAGATTCTCAATTTATGATCAAATTTGGATACAATTTAGCACCGTTTTCAAGTTCAGTGGCATCTTGTTTTGTGTTTGGATAGTTGCCAAACTATCCTCTCCATTCTAGTTTGCTAGGACTACTGAATACTGTTGTGATACTATGTAGAAATAAGTAATTAACAAGTAAATTAATGGGTGAAAATAATGAGATTGTGAGCAGGAGGGGCAGAAAGGGCTATAAAAAGTGCCAGCTGGATAGCTCCACAGATTAAAGCGCCTCCTTACGCAGACGCGGCAACCAAGATTTGATCTCGTGCGTGCCGGCCCCGCCCCCAGCGCGGGCTGAGACAGCGACTGAGACTGGGTGTGGTGACGTGTGCGCCTGTAATCCCAGCACTTGGGAGGCTGAAAACAGGAGAACCACTGTGAGTCGGATCTATGTAGTGAAACCCTGTAGGCCCTGTACTAAATACATAAAACAACAGCAATAATAATAATGTACTCAAGCTGAGGTCTTTTTGGGAATGTCATAGAGTTGATGAGCAGCACTTCTACAAGACTGAGAAGGAGCTGTGAACTCCGGTTGGAAAAATATTTTCATCACTTGAAAAGGAGACCTTGGCCACCAGTCCACTTTGGTGCCCCTTGGTGACCCTGGCTCTCAGTTCTGTCTTGGTGCTGTTGCGTATCCTGAGCTTGCTCACGTAAATGGAATCATGGACTGCACGGCCTTTTGAGTCTCTCTCTTCCATGTGGGGTGTTAGCAAGGTTCATCTGTGCTGGTGGTTGGTGTGTTAGCGCTCCTTTCCTTTTCATGATTGAATAATAGTCCACTGAATAGACATACCACATTGTGTTCACCCATTCTTCTGCTGGTGGTTGTATGTGTTGTTGCTATCTTTGCCTGTTGTGAAGACTGATCTATGAACCTTTGGGGATTTGTTGAATGCCTATTTTCAGTTCTTTGGGATATGTACCAAGGAGCGAAGTTTCTGAAGCATGCAGTATTCCATAGTTTTCTTTTTGAGCAAATACCAAGTGTTTTCCGTAGCAGCTATACCATCTAACATCTCCCTCAGAGATGTGTGGGACTTTCCAAATTCTGAGCGAGCTCTTGCTTTCTTCTCTCAGAGGGTTTACAATGTATGAAGGATAAACCCATTGTGGGCTTATTCATTAGTGGGAAGAAAAGATCAGATTCAGTGATGCAGTTGTGATCCAGTCTTCCTGGTGCAGCTGTGAGCAGAGAGCTTGGGATCCCAGGTGAGGTGGACAGCGAGTGCCCCCAGATCAAAGAAACCCTGGGAAATAGGAATATTGTTCTCACCTGTCACCCTACCCCTGTGGTTCCTTTGTACTTAAGATGACAGAAACTCAGCCTTTGTCAAATGCTACGAAAGAGACAGCAGTCCATTGTTTGTAAATAAGGACAGGCAAATAGCAACTCAGAGCTCCATTTCTGGGTGTGCAGTACCATCTCCTTGGTTTTAGTTTGCCTGTGTCTTGTGGCTACAGACCCTGAGCATCTGTCTTGTGCTTTTGAGTGACTTGTCTACTGTAGGATGTAGCAGCATTTTGTTGCTTTGCGGGGATTATTTACATCTTCTGGATATTAAGCCTTTAGCATACATATGATAACATGTATTTTCTTCCATGCTGCGGATTGTCTGTTCATGCTCTCAAGTTCAATTTTATCTATTTTGTTGTGGTCCATTGTGTCTTTGGGATCAAATCTTGAAAGCATTGCTAAATTCAACATCATGAAGATTTACTCCCATGTTTTCTTTTCAGTTTTATAGTTGTAACCCTTGTATGTGGCTCTTTGATCCATTCTGAGGTCTGGAGCTATTTGCTATATGGTATAAATATATGGTTCTTTTTTGGTATATGGTCTGTCTTAGTTACTCTGCTGTCATTGCTGGGACAAATACCTGACACCCAAAGTAGAGGAAGGAAAGGTTTATTTAGCTCACAGTTACTGGAAGTTTCAGTCCATATTCAGCTGGGTCCAAGGCTGAGTGGAACAGAGCAGAGAGCATCTGGTTCATGGTGGTGAGACAGCAATAATTGGCGACAGAGACAACAGACCAACTAGGGCAGCAGAGAACAACAGAAAGAGATTCTGTCTCTCTTCATGTTACATTCAGGGGGCTGGGCAAGATGGCTCAGTGGTCTAAAGTGCCTGCTTAGGCAACTGCAGGAACTGTGGTTCGATCCCAGGCACCACATGTTGCACCATCCCCACCCCCCAGGGCAGGCTGAGCTGGCCATAACATAAATAAATGAATAAATAAGGTTTTGGGGTTGGGGAGATAGCTCTGCGGCACAAGTGCTTGTGAGGCAAGTGTGAGGTTATGAGTTCAAACCCCGGTCCCACCACCACCAACAACGAAACAAAACAAAACAAAACAATCAAATGTTACCTTCAGGCTCTCTGCCTCAGCCTATCCATCTCACGCCACACCCATGATTCCAGCAGTACTCAGACCCATAATCCCAGTGGATCATGAGTCAAGTCTCACACTCTAGAAGTCCTGGCCCCACGATTGCATGAGGTTTTGGAGGACAACTAGACACAAACCGTAACATGGTAGGAATAAGAATCCAAGCTCATCATCTTGTATGTGAGTAATCAATCCATTGTCTTGGCACTATATCTTGAAAAGATTTCTTTTCTCATTTAATGGTCTTGTCAAAGTTCAAGGGACTGAGGATGTATGGATTTATTTGTGGGCCCTGTTTATCTAATTTTATCCTAGACCACGTTGTTATTATTGTTACAACTTTGCAATATGGCTTGGAACCGGTAAGTGTTGTTCCTTCAGTGTGTTGTACGTTTTTTTCCAAAAACAATTTTTTTTTTTTTTTGGATTTAGGGTTCCTTCCAATTCCATTTGAATTTTGGGATCAGTGTTTTCATTTTATTCAAAGAGAGGCCAAAGAGAGGTCATTGTCACCAAATTGTTCCAAGAGGGATTCTGATGAGGATTGCATTGAAGCTGTAACTTCTTTTGTGGAGTGACGTTAATTAGCTTTGAATCTAACACAACAGCATTATGCTAACACTGCCTATAAATATTGAGCGTGTCAGATGCTCTTTGAACTGCTTGTGACATGTTACTGGCACACTCATTGATGAGCTGAATAAACTCGACACACTCATTTTTATGTTTCCATACGAGTTGTGATTTTTACCTTTCTGAAAATGATACTTTCACAGCAGGGTCGCATATTATGTAGGGAAGTGGTTGTCAACCTCATTAGATCCATGGGGGGGGGACTGGAAATCATACTGTTTGTTCCTTCGGTGGCACCTCGAAGATTCTGATGTAAGTGGTTTGGGGCATAGTGTAGCATGAACTGTTTTTTTTCTGCTCTCAGCTGACTCTAATTGTAGGGCTTAGAATTAAATTTTAGGATTAAGTTCTGCTGCAAAAGTTGTGATCCAGTCTTCCTGGTGCAGCTGTGAGCAGAGAGCTTGGGATCCCAGATGGTGAGGACAGCGAGTGTCCCCAGATCAAAGAAACCCTGGGAAATAGGAATATTTTTCTCACCTATCACCCTAGCCCTGTGGTTCCTTTATACTTTAGAGGACGGAAACTCTGCCTTTGTCAAATGCTACGAAAGAGACATCAGTCCATTGTTTGTAAATAAGGACAGGCAAAGAGCAACCCGGAGCTCAAATTCACCAGATGGTCAATACATTATTAAACAAACAAAGCACAGTGAAGGGATGGATAGAGTCAAACAGGTGCTTTGGGAGAGGAGGTCAGGGACCTTGGCAAGCTAACGAGGCTCACGTTTTACCTACAGCAATGTCTTCTTTCTAGAAGGACTGAAATATATGGGGTGAGGGGAGGACTGGCCTTGGAACGAATTGGTGACACAGGGGCTGGGGAGATAGCTCTGTGGCACAAGAGCCTGCCTGGCAAGTGCAAGGTCGTGAGTTCAAGCCCTGGTCTCACAAAACAAACAAACAAACAAAATTGGTGACACAAGGAACATCATTCATATTGTTTGATCATTTTTTCCCATTTGTAACCTCTTTTGCTGTCTTACTGGACTGTCCGTCTGTACCCCGCTTCAGGTTAACTCTCTCTGAGGGAAGCTCGTTTCTAAAGGGAGGATTTTGTGTAGGAGTTGGACACATGGTTTGTGGTGCCACCCTGCCAGCAAGTACATCCCAGCTATGCTACCTACCAGGCACGAGACACTGGCTAGGGGACGTCATGCTTCACTTTCTAACCTGTAGAATGGGAGGTGGGGAAATGATCGTGCCGTCTTTATAGAATTGTACTGTAAGTGGATACATGAAGGTACTTGAACAGTACTTGGCCTACACGGAGTGCTCCGAAAATATTAGTCATTCTATTATTGCCTGGGAGTTAAATCCCTCCACTGGGAGACGACTTAGGTACAGAGGTCTGCAGGTTCCTAAACGTGGAAATCTTCAGAGGTAGAAAGGGCTTCTGGAGGAGGCATGGAGGGAGATAGGTGGCCTTGTTGCCCATGGCGAGAGGTGCCACACAGAGCGACTTAGCCTGAGGCAGATGGGTGGACAGGATACCTGCTCTTAATGATTAGGCGGACCTCGTCTCTCTGCTGGTTGGCCTGGCCATGCACATTCCCTCCAGGAAGTAGAGTTCTGTCTGGGTGAGGCCGGTCGACCTCCCCAGGGCACTTCACCCTCCTTTTCTGGCTGCCATGGCTCCAGCGCCATCACCAATCTCCAAGGTAGCTGAAAAGCTGTCCTATTCCCAGGCCAAGGACATCTGGGGAGCGGTGGTCTTCCTCTTCTTTGCTGCCAAGGATCTGAACAGCACCTCACCAGGCCTTTTCGTCCACGATTTCTGCTCAAGCTCTAGACAGGTCGTAGACCTCTCCATATCGCAAGAAAGAGCAAGCTGGAACCCCAGGGGCTGGGGAGCCCGAGGTGAGCTCCTACCTGATTGATGGGCCGGGACTACTGCTCTGGTGTACTTGGTACAGCAGTGATGAGTGCTCCTTCACAGTCGTAGGGTGGCAGCGCTAGCGGCAACAAGCCATGATACTTAGCGGTAGGAAGGAATCTAGGCATGATATTATAACCCTATACTCCCAACTCTCTGGGAGCCTGACATGGCAGGGTCACAAGTACCGAACCCAGCCCGGGCAATGTGATGACTTAGATAGACCTTGCCGCAGGGCCTTGCTGAGAATGCAGAGCTACAAAGGAGCTTGGGAGGCAGAACAGCGAGAAGGCCCCGAGTTCATCTCCCACTGTTGCCCAAACAAACATAACTGAAAGTGGGTGGAAGATGCGTTTCTTTCATGTGCTTATCTCTCTATCCCAGGAAACGTTTCCTTCTGTTCTCAGGGATCCCGACTGGCTTGCATGTCCAGCCTCCCTCTCAGGGAGGCTCAGACATTGAGTATCTAGCTCGTCAGCTTCTTAGCTTTGCCAGTGACAAGGGAAGGTGGGGGAAGTGGCTGGGAGGTTGGCACCTGCAGTGTCGGCCGCTCTGTGGTCACACCTCTTCCTGACATGTGACCGTATTCTACATGGCCAAACCTGAACGGGTGAATGTATCTCAGTGGGACAAGACGGACTTCAGACGCTTCGGGTTGCTATAGCTGCGAGCAAGTCTTTCTGTGTCTCACTGACCACAGTTGCTCAAATTAAGTCCTGACTCTGTGCTTTGGTGGCTGGGGAGCTTGTCTTTGTCTTCTAGGCTTCTGCTATAGAATTCGTGGTCCCCCAGGGGCCAATTTAATCTGATTAATCTTATAAAGCACAGCATAGGAGAAGGCAGACGACAGGCACGGGCCTGTGATGCTCTGGAAGTAGCTGTGCAGCTACTCAATTTGGAGAAAAAGTTTGATTAAAAATCCAGTAGAAGCTGGGCGTGGTGGCTCACGCCTGTAATCCCAGCACTCGGGAGGCTGAGGCAGGAGGATCGGTGTGAGTTCGAGACCAGCCTGGGCTACAAAAGTGAGCTCAAGGCCAGCCTCAACTGCATAGCAAGACCCTGTCTCAAAAAGACAAAAAAAAAAAAAATCCAGTAGAACAGAGCTGGGCGTGGTGGCTCACACCTGTAATCCCAGCACTTGGGAGGCTGAGGCAGGAGGACTGATGTGAGTTCGAGACCAGCCTGGGCTACCAAAGTGAGCTCCAGGCCAGCCTGAACTGAACATTGAGACCCTGTCTCAAAAAACAAAAATCCAGTAGAACAAACACATCACAATGCATAATTATCATGAATGCTGGAGAATATTAATATTTATTATTATTATTAATAATTATTATTATTTAGTATAGGGTCTACAGGCCTCTTACTAGAGAATAATATTTTTGTGAATTTATGAAAAACAAATATTCCAGGAATCTTACAGAGGCAGGCATTAGAGAAGTAAATTCAAGGAGGAATTCTTTGACTTTCTTCAAGATTGTTTTCTGCCCCAATATTAGGAAATTTAATTATTTTTGTGCATATACTTGTCACATTTTCGATTAGTTGATGTTGCTCAAACTTTTAAAAATTGTTATTGTTTAACAGTACTGGTGGTTCTAAAATAAAAATAGTCCAATTCAAATTTTGGAATTTTCAAGTTATGGAAAGTAAAACATAAAAGTGCCTTTTGCCCTGTCCCCCCAAGGCCCCTAGGACCCCCAACTTCTCGCACCGCTGCCACCAATTCTGCTAGCTCAAGGCACCTGCTCAGGGCTGGCTCAAGTTCATTTCATTCTATGTCAAGGCCTATACCAATAAACACGCACGTATACATGCGGGAGCCCGTGTGGAGTTGTGTGCTTTGTAGAAAAGACATTATGACAGTTTTACAACTTTCTTTTTTTTTCCTTTAGTGTTATATCTTTGCCAAGTTTTCACAAACTTGGTTATAGGTCTGTTTAATTGTCTTTATCATGACACGGTCCATGTAATGCAGCTGCTGTAATTTTCAATGTATTTTTATCTCTCATCCTCTTTTCTTTCCATAGAAAGAGACCCTTTTATTTCTACCAGTAAAATGGGGCTGTAAATGACATTTAAAATAGCACTGATGAACTTTATTAAAACTTGAGTCTTTAAAGAACACAAGCTTCTCCAGCATGGAGGTGGTTAAAGGAGGACTCTGCTTCTGTTTTGTAATGACAGTGGTTACGATGCCTCCTGCTTGCGTTTCTATATTTTAAGATCATTTTCTATAAAGGATCTCATTTAAACTCCATCTAAGGATGTTTTGTTGTGTAAGGGCCTGGGGATTCTTGTGATAGCACTACTTTTATTACAATAGAGTTTTATAGCAGGAGCCCTAAGAAGCACGATAGTGTTGTTATTGCTACTCATGCCACCAATATTTAATAAAGATAGAAATTAATTCCTCCAACATTATTCCACGCCCAGCTTTAGTTGGCTTTGAATGTTGCTGGGTTGCATCCTATGGATTCCAACTTCTGAGCTTAAGGAGCATGAAGAAAATGTGATAGACTGAAAAGGATTTAGATAATTTCACCAATCTAGTACCAAGTTTTTTTTATAACTCTATCATAATTAATAGAAAAACTAAACCAAAAAATTAAGAATACAAAACTTTGAAGTATACTATCAATCAATTTCAACTGGTTGATATTTATAGAATATATTAGGAATTAAATATTCTCTCTCTCTCTCTCTCTCTCTGTCTCTCTCTCCAGCACCAGGGATCAAACTCAGATCCTTGTACTTGCCAAATAGGGGCTTAAGCCACTGAGCTATCACCTCAGATCGCTAGAGCGTACCTTATTTCAAGGGCTTATGATTCACTCATAAAAGTAGACTCTAATCTAGGTCATAAAACAAGCCTCCACACATTTATTTATTTATTTATTTATTTATTGCTTTCTCATAGGGAAGCATCTTTATTTTTCGCCAAGTGTCCCAGTAAGTTTTGTATCAAGCGACAACAAAAACCTTTATGGTTCATCTGTGTGCTGATGCACGCCCACGCATTGCCTTTCGTCAACGCTTTCCTGTATTTCCTCTAACGTGTAGCAGCTTTTGTGCTTCTGTCTGTCACGACGCGGGCATTGTGAAAAGCACTGGCTGCTCTCTGGCTGTGGGCTGTCCTCCGATTTCCTTCTTGCGTTCTCACAGGGAGGTCCAGACTGCGTGTCTCTGGCAGGAATTCTCTAGTTGCGATACCCGTCTTCCTGGGCTTCCCGAGTGTGCCTCCCCCCGACGAGGGGTTTCCCTGTTCTATTTGATGATCTTTGAGAACATGAGGGCCTCTTTTGGTTTTCCAGGCTGGCTTCATCCTGATCCACACATTTAAAAGTACTACATGTATGCTTTTTATTACAGAGGACATTAAAAATTAATAATGGTATGATATTTAGGAAAACAACATTTAGAAGTTAAGCAACATATTTCTAAGTAATACAAAAGAAGTCATTGAGGATATTAGAAAGCATTCTGGACTATAGAGTAAAGACCATAGAACAGGTCAAAATTTGTAGGATGAATTCTTTTATCTCCTCTAATACTAAGACCTAAACCTAAGACCTTTGAGTTCAGCAACATTCCCAGATCTTCTTCACATTTTATTTCTTAACAAGATCTGGCTACACTGATAACTGTCCAAGATGGATCTGAACATGTTATCCTCCTGCCTCAGCCTCCCCAAGTGCTGGGCTCCAGTCCTGTACTGCCACGTCCTGCACAGCTTTAAGTTCTTATACCAGTGACTATGAAGGTTGCCCATTTATAAGAAACAAAAACAAGGCAAACGGAGTAAAGTCCAACAAGAAGAAAGGAGAAAATAATAAATATTGGAGCAGATCAAAGAGGAAAGTAAAATAAAATCCACATAATCACTCAGCCCAATTCACTAAGAAAAGTTTGGTTGGCCGGCGAGATCGCTCAGCAGAATAAGCACCTGAGTCTGATCCCTGGTACCACAAAAAAGGAAAAGAAAAGAAAGAAAGAAAACAAAAAATTCAGTTGTTTGAAGCAATCAAGAACATTGATAAATTCCCAGCTACAGTGATCAGGGGCAAACAAAACATAAGCCACAAGTATCAGAAATTAAATAGGTTGTCTTACAAATGCTGCAGACATTTACCGACCAACCACACGCCAACCAATTTCTCAAGCTAGGTAAAAAAATGATGAATTTCTTAAAAATGAGCAGTACAGGTTAAACTGATATGACATGAAACACAAAATCTCAGTAGTACTGTAACAATCAGAGAAATTGAGTACATTATCAAAGAACCTGCTCACAAATAAATCACCGAGGTGGTCTTACTGGCCAACTCTGTCCTATGTTCAAAGACAGTGTGAAGCCATTCTTGCTTTATCTCGGGACAGGAGAGAATTCGGATCCTCTGTTTTGATACCACCACAAGACTATTAAAACCAGCATGAGAACAGTAAAACCTAGGCCCAAGAGAGACATAAGAGATAGTCACGGATCAATACCTCCAAAGATCACTGATACAAAATTCTTGCCAAAAGAAAAAGTCCTAGCAAGACAGTCCAGAAGTGCAAATTTGATTCAACGTTTAAAGTTCCACTCATACCTCTTTTCCTCCTCCTGGCCCAAGATCATCTACTCCTGCCAAACGACTATTTCTGCCACTAGAGAGGGCACGAGGAACTTGCAGACCTCATACTATAGTAGGTTCCCCCACTAAAGAGGCTTCCTTTGTCTCCAAGATTTATGCATCTCTTCCTTTACCCCAGCACACCAACGCAACTGGGGACTACTGTAGGTCGACCTACCACATTTCCCCTCGCCACAAGCGACATCTGGTCACCCGGCCTAGGGGAACTATTCCTGTACCTTCCTACAGCACCAGATGTAAACAGATAAAGTAAACAAATTAAAATGGCATCACTGGGTTGGGAATGTAATTCAGTGGTACAGCAGTTGCTCAGTATGTGTGAGGTCTGAATTCAGATCAATTCTCAGCATTGCAGGAAAAACAAAAATCCGAAATCTCAGAGAGAAAATAAAGAAGGGAGGGCCTGAGAGATAGCTCAGGGGCATAAACACTTGCCTGGCAAGTTCAAGGTCCAGAGTTCAATCAATCAATCAAATTAAATAAATGAAAGAAGGAAATAAAGCTATTAACGGACCTATAGAAAGACCCAACATTTGTATTATCCACTGTTCCAGAAAGAAAAAAGGAGTGAGGGTATAGGAAAGCATTTGATGAAATACGATTAAAAATTTCCGAACTTTGTCTGAAACTCCAAATTGACACCAAATCCCAAGCATAATAAACTAAAGTAATCCATGGTAAGAAATATAGTTAAACTCTTGCAAGTTGAAAAAAAACAAAACAAAACAAAAAAAAGAACAAAAAAAACAAAACAACAACAACAACAAAAAAAAACACTAGGGCTGCAGAGATAGCGCAGCAGTCTAAGTGCCTGCCTGGCAAGTGCCAAGACCTGGGTCCAACCCCTGGTACTGCATGCCATGCTGGCCCCATGCCATGCTGGCCACTCCAATAAGGTGTGATTGTGCATGCCTGTAGTCTCAGTGCTGGGGAGGCTGAGGCAGGAGGATCAGTATGAGTCTGAGCTGCATAGTGAGACCCTGTATCAAATAGATAGATAGATAGACAGATAACCTTGTAGTACAAGGAAGAATAATAAAAAGAACAGAAACATGAATATATGTCATATGCCATTCTTTCTCTTATGAATTTAGTAAGTCATATTTGCCAATTTTGACCAAAAATGATTATATGTTTGATGTTTAAGGCATTTTTTTTTCTCTTTTTGAGACAGGGTCTCGCTATGCAGTTGAGGCTGGTCCTGAGCTCACTTTTGTAGGCCAGGCTGGTCTCAAACTCGCACCGATCCTCCTGCCTCAGCCTCCCAAGTGCTGGGATTACAGGTGTGCGCCACCACGCCTGGCCAAGGCATTGTTATTTAAAAATGAGAAAGGTGGACCTAAGTGGAATTGAGATTTCTTTTCTTTTCTTTATATTATGGCAGGCTCAGCCTGCCCTAGGGGTGGGGCTGGTGCAGCATGTGGTGCTGGGGATTCAACCGCAGTCCCTGTGGTTCCCTAAGCTTGCCTAAGCTTGCCTAAGCAGGTGCTTTATCTTTTTAAAATCTTTTTTTATTGCATTTAATAAGAAATAACAATGTGACAGTTTCAAAACCCGTTAGTACTATATTTCCAGTATTTGATACAATGCATATTGTTGTCCTCCTAGTAGTTACACAGAGCACAGGGTATAGATGGGATAATTTTTCTAATTATTATTGGTACAAAAAAATTTCTTCTCAGCCAGGCATGGTGGCACACGCCTGTAGTCCCAGCACTCGGGAGGTAGAGGCAGGAGGATAATTGGGAGTTCGAGACCAGCCTGGACTACAAAACTGAGTTCAAGGCCAGCCTGAATGGCATAGGGAGACCCTGTCTCAAAAAGACAAAAGAAAAAAAATTTTCTTCTCATTGAACTATGAGAAAGTAGTTATATACACAATGCAATGTTCCATAATCACAATGGGTTATTGGCAAAACTAGTAATGATGCAAGCTGTCGGTTTAAACCTTTTACAGCTAAAGCTAATTTAGCTTTACATTTTATGCCTCATGATTAAACTTTTCTGCTGGGTGGTTAAGGGCAAGTTAAAACAAGATCTGTATAGCAAAACATGGAACTTTTGTATCTCCCAAGGTCAGTCACATCCCCTCAGGATTTATTTTGGAACCATGTACAGTGCTTTGTAGAACTGTTTTCAGTGTCAGCCATCTGGATGAGTCATGGCCATTGCTTGACCAATTTGCTTTTCTGTGAAAGCCTAAGAGAATATTTTCTCTCTAGGTGACTCTCCTTAGGTACACAGTATATCTTCAGTCCCTTTCCTCTGTAGCCCCTTAATCTCCTTGAACAGAAAATTTGGGAAACCAATGAGTTATAAGATGTTATAGCACAGGTTCTCTTATGTCCTGAGTCCTCACTGACCTTGAAGGGATAGGGCCAAAATATTAGCTATACTTGTAGACCCTGTTTTTCTCCAATTTTTGGTTTATAAACTTATACTCTTAAACCTCCAGAAGAAAAGTTTAGTGATATTATTACTCTATAACACAGGTACTTGAGCTTAGCATCACTGTCTTTCTGAGTGTCAAACATCTTAGACTTAACTTGGAATTTGTATTACCTATCAATCGTTGACATTCTAATAAATCTCTATAGAATGTGGTAAAAGCAGTTACACAATTTTACAGAGAAATTTAGAAATCTAAGCATATGCAATATACAAAATTGTGGTCTGTCAATCCTTCAGTGTTTTTTCTTATTCATTTACTTTTTTTTTTTTTTTTTATGGCCGGCTCAGCCTGTCCTGGGGGTGGGGTTGGCGCAGTATATGGTGCTGGAGATTGAACTGCAGTCCCTGCTGCTGCCTAAGCTTTCCTAAGCAGGTGCTTTAGACCACAGAGCCATCCCGCTGGCCCCTTCCTAGTCTTTTACTTTCATTTAATACCATTTTCATTTTCTTATAAACCAACCATTTACTTGAGAGGGAGTATAGCAGTAAATGAAATTACATTAGAAGCTGCACACATCTAAAAGACCAGAATGACAGGCATGCCACGCATAGTTTTAGTGTTACACATTGCTATCCTCAGTGTGATAAACCTTTTGGAGGTTCTTAGGAGGTGCTTTAGATACTGAGCTATCTCATCAGCCCCTGGAATTGAGATTTCTATACCTATGTCTTAGTTACTTTTCAGTCGTTGCTGGGACAAATACCCAACACTCAAAATGAAGGAAGGAAAGGTTTATTTAGCTCACAGTTTGTAGAGGTTTCAGTCCATATTCGGCTGGCCCAAGGCTGAGTGGAGCAGGGCGGAGAACATCCAGTACATGGCGGCAGAACAGCAGCAAAATGGTGGCAGAGGCAGCCAATCAATCAGGGCAGCAGAGCAGCAGCAACAGCTCGAGTCTGTCTCTCTGTCTCTCTTTATATTACATTCAGGCTCTTCACCTTAGCCTCCGCCTTAGTCTACACCCATAATCCCAGATGTACTTTGACCCATAATTCTATCAGTACTAAAACCCATAATCCCAGGGATCATGGATTAAGTCTCAAACTCTAGAAGTCCCCGCCCAATGACTACATGAGGCTTTGGGGAGACAACTAGACATAAACCTGGGCCCCCAAAATCTCATACATATCCCCTTTTACAAAAGACATTTTAGTCCATCTGGAACAGTTGCCAAAGTCCCAATAGTTTCAGCATTGCTGAGAAGTCCAAGTCCCACGTTTCCTCGAAGATCCAAGGCAAATTTTCATCTGTGAGCTCCTGTACAATAGAAGAGTTAAACATATCCAACATTCAAAGGCATAAGATGAACATTACAATTCCAAAAGTTGCAAACAACAGGGTAACACAAAACATTGGGACCAACACATGTCCAAAATCCAGCAGGGTACACGTTAAATCCCATAGTTCCAACTAACGCACTTGCTTAGGCAGACACAGGGACTGGGGTTCGATCCCAAATGAGTTGTACTGGCCCTGCCCCTGGGGTGCGCTGAGTTGATGATTGAGACTGGGTGTGGTGATGCGTGTCTGTCATCCCAGTGCTTGGGAGGCTGAAAACAGGAGGATCACTAAGAATCTGGTCTGCGTAGTGAGATCCTGTAGACCCTGTACTGAAATAATAAATAAATAAATAAATAAATAAATAAATAAATAAATAAATAAATGGAATAATTTAGGATGGGCTTTCTGGTCATAATGGCATTAACCTAGAAAGAACAGAAAGACAATAAGGTCCCTAAAACATGTAAATTATACATTACACTTCCAAACAATTCTTTAATTTTAAAATTTTGCATCTTTATTATCTGCTTACATTCATTGTAGAAAAATATATAGATGCAGAAATATGCAAAAAAAAAAAAATACCCAGTACCTGTTCTCAAATATGATGACAAAAGATTTTTTATATTTCTGGCTAGTTTTTTCATACATTTACATGGTATTTTATTTATTTATTTATTTATTGATTGATTGATTGTCTGTTTGAGACAGGGTCTCACCATGCAGTTCAGGCTGGCCTTGAGCTCACTTTTGTAGCCCAGGCTGATCTCAAGATGACGTTCTTCAAATTTCAATATAATTATTATCCATATCAGAGGAGAAAAGAATGGGATGAGCGACTCCCACTCACCCGGCTTGGGCTTGGCAGGTGATTTTAACATCCCCTGCATGCTGTTTGCCTGTAATGTCTTTATGTATTGAATCAGGGTTTTCAGGGTCTCACTATACAGGTCAGACTTGTAGCGATCCTCCTGTTTTCAGCCTCCAAAGCACGGGTTACAGGCATGGGCCACCACTCCTAGTCTCAGCTGCCATCTCACCGTACCCTTAGGGTGGGGCTGGCATGACACGCTGGGGATCGAACCTCAGTCCCTGTGCCCACCTAAGCAGGCACTTTAGTCTGCTGAGCTAGCTATCTGGCCCACCCTGCATATGATTGAAAAGAAAAGGTCATATTTTTTTTTTTTTATTTTTAACTTTTTAAATATACTTTAAAGAGAATAAGAAAACTAAAAAGGCCATTAGAAATGATACAGAATTTTACTAAACAAAAGATAGGAGTTCAAGAACGGTTGTTACACTGCATAGTGTTGTCTTCAAATTAGTTGTTCAGATTGCCAGATATAAGCATGCAAAATTGGTGAAAAATTATAAAAAATTTAAAAAGAGAAAAGAATTAAGCATTAATTGCTCTTTTCAGTAGACCAACAGAAATCGGCAGCACAATTATCCAGTCTATTCTGTATATGTTTCTCCTTCCTTCCTTCCTTCCTTTTCTTCTTTCTTTCCCCTAATCCCCTCATCCTTCCTTTTGAACAATTTCGTTCCCTTTCTCAGTATGTATTGTACCAGATAGGTCATCTGTTAAACATTATCTGGCTTAAGCTTGTGTTAACAGTTTGCGAACTCTGAGCTCATGGGATGGGAACCAACCATAGTAGAACTGCTCTGAGTAAAGAGCAGATGTAAACATTCCTGGGAAATACAATGACTACTTGTGGACTCCCAAGATCAAAGCCCACGCATCTCACCTCAGTCCTGATAAGGATGAGCTGAAGCAGATGACGTCGTGTCCGTTTTACAGTTGGGGAAATTGACACACAGTAAATGTGCTCAACCAAGCTCGTAAGGAGGGGGCCTAGGTAATGGGGTTCAGAGACACACCCTCACAGGTGAGGCTAAGTGCAGTGCGGTAATAAAGGTGAACATTTCACAAATTAATATGTATACTGTGTCTACCTCTGTGTGTAGTGCATAATAAATAATAAATGGTGGAGTTATTAGTGGAAGATGAAGTTACTTGTCTACATAATTATGTAGCAAGGTGATTAAAGAGAGTCACGCCTTTACTTTTTAAAGTACTGTAAAACTTGTTGTTGTTTTGTTTAATTCTGCTTCAGAAATCTGTGGTTTCTTTTGGTATGGGGAATTGAACTCAAGGCCTCTTGCTTGCCAGGTGGGCACTGCACCGCTAAGCTATATCCCCAGCCCCAGAAATCTTAACTTACATTTTCCCAGGCCAAGAAAAATGAAATCGAGTTCCACGTTAAACACATACAAAACTAAAGTTACCAAGGACGAGTCCTTCCACTGTCACGTGTTCAGGCATGTGTGCCACGCCTAGGGTCAGGGCAGCTTTGTTCTCAGCAGGCCAGAGGTGGAGGCAGCTTATGTGCCGTAGCCACAGAGTGGCTAATTCTCCAACAGCTCTGGTGCATTCCTCAGCGTCGTGCACCTTGAGAGTCAAGTGAACAATACCAGTTCAAAACAGCAAATGCCGTTTGCTGGAGAGATAGCTTAGTAGAATCAGGGCATGCCTGGCAAGAGCAAGGTCCTGAGTTCAATCCCCGGTACTGCAAAACACAAAACCAAACAGCGAATGTTGCATGGTTCTATTTTATACGAGGTACCTAGAGTGATCAAATGTCCACAGACCCCAGAATGGGGAGTACAGTACCAGGGGCTATTTGGGGAGGAGAACAGGTAGGTCTTTTTATGGGGAGCAGAGCTTCAGGCATAGAAGATGAAAAATTTCTGGAGTTAATGGTGGCGATGTTATGCCACAGCGCGAAGATACTTAATAGCACTGACTTGTACTGACAAAATGGTTTAAGAAGTAAATTTTATGCTGTGTCTACCACAATTTTTAAGAAATGTATGTAGATAAAAATTTTGTATATTAAGCCAGAATAACAAGGGCTGCCCAGCAAGCCCAGCTCATTATTATAAAAATGAGGCATTTGAAAAAAACAGACAGAGAGAAGTCACAATTCCATGCCAACCAATTGTGAATGTTTCCTGATAAAAATTTTGTCCCGGTATTGCGGCATATTAGTCGGAGCCCTCTGTGTGCAGCCGGGAACAAGCGCTGGGCTTTAATGACCCTTTTCTCTGTTGTTTTTTCTGATGTTCTTATTCCAAAACCTCACTCTGCTCAGAGGGAATCCTGCTCCCTTAGAGCAGGGGAATGTTTTTATAATTTATTCAAAAATTTGAGCGCACCGTGGTGGTGGGGGGGAGGTCACACCAAGGCAAGATGCTTTGATCTTAGAGAAAATGTAGCTTAGAAAGAACTGGATTCTTCCTTTCTTTCTAGAGACAGGGGTGAGCAAGCATGCTGGGCGCTTTGTATGCATTGTTGCAGTTACTTCTTATAGCATGGATATATATATATATATATATATATATATATATATATATATGAATTATAAGAGGTTAGAAGGACTTTTTCTTCCTCCGTTTCTAGTGAGGAAGGAGGCTACTGCCTCATTAGCCAGGGAGCTACTTTTGCCTTTGGAAGGAACCAAGAGCGGAAGAGACCTCGTTGTTTATGTGCTCCATGCATCGGTATTTTGGGCAGACAGCTAGTTGTCTGGGGAGCTGGCCCTGGCATGGCTGGGTGTCAACCCACTCCAGAGCCCGCTGAGGAGCAAGACACACATGACAAGGGTCTAGACCCGGAGACCACAGGGACGCGAGACTGCAGAGGGCATGGAGCTTGGCACTGAGGGCAGACTGCACGGTGCGAGGGCGGGGACTGTGGGGAGAGTGACGGAGGCTTAAAGAGCCTCTAGGAAGCTATCAGGAAACGCCATGAGTTCCCCTTGGTAATTTCCTCAAACATTTGAAATCAGGTTTGAGCTGCCTTCAGCTCTGTTTCCTTTCTGATTATTGTCATTTTGACAGACTTTCGAGTAGAAACTGGACCACATGGCAAGCGGCGTGTTAGAGTTCATGCTAATGCCTCTCGCTTCATTGAAAAGAAAGGTTTGTGCTAATATTGTTTGGACAGGATCTTACATTTACGTCATATACCTGGAAGATGACGATATGCAGTGCATTAATTGTTGTTACCCTCCTATTATCTTGCTTCGAAATTCTGTTTTACTTTTCTTTTAATAATAATAGTAATAATAATAAAGATTATGCTGCAGGCCAGGCATGGTGGTGCGTGCCTGTAATCCCAGTAGTCCTGAGGCTGAGGCAGGAGGATTGCTGTGAGTGTGAGGCCAGCCGGGGCTACAAAGTGAATTTAAGAACAGCCTGGATTGCATAGTGAAACCCTGTCTCAGAAAGGAGAGAGAGAGGGAAAGAGAGAGAGAGAGACAGAGACAGAGACAGAGAGAGACAGAGAGAGACTATGCTACGGCCTTCCTCTCTGTGTCTCCTTCTCACTACTGTTGTATTGTTCTTGATGAGGCAAACTCTTGCAAACTTCAAAAAGGTCTAGATATTCAGTCATGGGCTTCAGGGAGTAGCGGTAGGAGTTAAAAGAAAGGACTGCCGCCAGCCAGGCAGGGTGCTCAAATTCTGCCCGCCATCTATCTGCCCAGAAACCCTAGGGCAGGCCGTGATCCTCAGTTTTCTTCCCAGAGCAGGATGAGAGGGGTTCCCCAGGTCCCAGGGCTGAGGGAAGTCAGGCAGAACCTGCGGAGTGCAGATTGAGCAGCAAAGGCCAGTGCCCATTGGCGAATGGGAGCCCACGTCTGATGGACTGAATTGCTGCTCCCCGTGAAACTATGGCTTTGTTTATGTTGTAACTTTTATTGCTATAGTTTTAAAAAAGAGAATAAAAATAATAAAAAACCAGAAACCATACAGAATTTCACTCAATAAGATGGCAGGAATCCAACAGTAGTTGTTATGTTGCACAGTGCTGTCTTCCAGTTGGTTGTTTGGGTGACCAGATACGAGCATGCAAAGTTGGTCAAACAATTAAAAAGAAGACAAAACATTTTTAAGCATTACCCATTCCTTTTAATACACTAGTTGAAATCAGCAATACAGCTGTCCCAGCTATCCTATGTGTATATATATATATATATATATATATATATATATATATATATATATATATGTTCCCTTTTCCTTTTTTTTTCTTTCCCTCATTCCAGTTTTTTATTTATATTTTAATGGGAAAAACAGAGCTGAGGGCCTTGGGCATGCCCCAGCCCTAGTATCAGCTTATAAAGCAGGTCTTCTCACACCTTCTTATGCTCATGACTATTTTAGAAGACTATTTTGACAGTCTACGTGGACAGGAGGATACTTGGGACTGGAGTTTTTGACAAAGGGTGCGTATAAATAGACCAGAAAATGAATAAATGTATCACCTGTCAAAATATCAGCCTATCACTGAGCTGAAGAGGGCCTGCCTGGTTCTCAACCTGCACCCAGGGCCGGGGTGAGTGTGGAGCCAGGGTGGCAGTCCCCTCAGATGAGCTTCTCTGTGACCTTGTCAGTGACAGAGGGAGGGCATGGAGTTCACTGCAGAGCTTGCGTGGGGTTGCTGTGTATTTCCAGAGCTCATGTTCCCCTCTGTATTTCTGAGGCTCATGACCTGCAAGGTTTGTATTTCCACCACTTCCTAGAAAGGAAGTGGAGGTGGTCTGGGGGTCGGGGCTGCTGGTCTGGCTCCAGCCTAGATGGAGCACAAGGCCACGTGCGCTGGCTTCACTCCTGCGTCGTAGTCTCTGCCCACGCCGTCTCCTCCTCACTCACGAGATCCAGGAGCATGGGGATCATGCACCTAAGTTAGAGCTACAGCACTAAGAGATGGAAAGTGGGCATGCATTGTGGGGTACAGATGACGGACAGGTTCTGGGAAACTGGAGTGCTCCTCAAACGAAACAGCCCTCAGAGACCCCAAAGAAATGGGCTTCTGAGTGAGCAAGATGGCTGTCTTCGTCACTTATTACTCGTTGCTGGGACAAATACTCAACACCCAAAATGAAGGAAGGAGAAATTTATTTAGCTCACAGTTCGTGGAGGTTTCAGTCCATCTTTGGCTGGCCCAAGGCTGAGTGGAACAGGACAGAGAGCATCCAGTTCATGGTGGTGGAACAGCAACAAAAAGGTAGCAGAGGCAGCCATCCAAACAGGGCAGCAGAAAGCAACAGCTACAGCTTGAGTCTGTCTCTCTGTCTCTCCTTATATTGCATTCAGGCTCTCCACCTTAGGATATCTGCCCTAGACCACACCCATAGTCTCAGCCTTACTCAGACCGATAATCCCATCAGTACTAAGACACAGTCCCGGGGATCATGAATCAAGTCTCAATCGATAGAAGCCATGCCCCATGATTGCATGAGGCTTTGGGGGGGCAACTAGACATAAACCATACAATGGCCCATTAAAGGGAAGGGAAAGAGGAGGCTTAGGCAAGTAGGCTTCATGTGTCTCCATTGGTTGGTCATTGTGGGTCTAGGATAGACATTCTGAAACTGTTGCTGGGTGTGAGAGAGGCTGGTCAGCTGGCATGAATGCCCAGGGCAGGTGGGGAAGGGTCAAGCTTTTGGTTAGGAGTTGACTGACTGACTCTGCGAGCCCTGTCCCATTATCATAAGGGTGGCTGGCCAGGATGTAGATGGAAAGGTGTTGGAACTGGCGTTAGAGCTTTGAGCCATTTTGATAGGAAATCTTTGAAGGCATGCCATGGGTGGTGGAAATAAAAATGGCTCAGCTGCTATAGAAAATGGTTTGGTGCTTATTGTTAAGTACAGAGTTAACCATAGGACCAGCGGTTCTACCTGTAGGCATACACTCCAAAGAACTGCAAACAAATCTCCCACCAAAAGTCTGCCCACAAGCACTCCTGGAAGAACACCCGAAAGGTGGAAACAGCTCAAACGCCCCCCCCCCCATTGGTGAATGGTAAATACCTGCGAGGACTGTGCAGGGAAACGTTATTCAGGCATGACAACAGGAAATATCGATGCGCAGCACTTTGGACAAACTTTGAAAATGGACCAAGCCCAAGAGCCAGACAAAAAGGTCATGTATCATGTGATTCCACTTGCGTGAAATACTCGTCATAGGCAAATCCAGAGAGCAGATTATCAGATGCCATGGAGGAGGGAGGGGGAGTGACTGATTTGGAGGCGTGGAATTTTCTTTTAAAGCTTCGATGTCTTTCCAACCTACGTGGAGGGGGCGGCTGCATGGAATGCGAGTGTATTAAACACCAATGAACTAGATACCTTAAATGATTAAAACGATGAATTGCATATTTGATATGTTAAATACTTTTAAAGACTAACTATTTATTTGGTACAGAGTCTTGATACACAGGTCAGATTATAGTGATCCTCCTGTCTTAGCCTTCCCAGCTCTGGGATTACAGGCATGTGCCACCATGTCTGGTTTCAGTGGCCAGCACAGTGGGCCTGGATTCTGGGGCCAGCAAGGCAGATGGTACTGGGGATCGAACCTGAGTCTTTGCACTTGCCAAGTAGGTGCTTAGACCACTGAATTATCTCCCCAGCCTGTTATATAATTTTAAAGCAGCACATGATCTGAAATTGCCCTGCTGAAATGTACTGGCGATTTGGACATGCTTTGAAGTTTCCCAAGGCATCAGCTGGAATTCTGGAATTTTGGGTAGAACAGGGAAGAAAAGTTAAAGCAGAAAACGTGATGTTAAAAATTGCACAACGAATGCTGTCAGTGTCCCTGCAGTTTGTCATTCCTAAATTAAATTTCAATATCATTAGGTTTGCTATTTTATTTGACAACCATGTAAAACAGATCGGCTTTTACCCCAGTGCCTCTACTCAGCGATACGAGGCACTCCTTGGCGATTTCTCTCACAGCCAGTCCTCTCCATGAACACGCAGAGAGAAAGCCTTCTTACTATGGTAATTTCTTGACGATTGAAGTCTAGAGATGGAAGCGTGCTTTCGCTTACCTTGTTATATTGTCTGGCCTGTGTATAATGAGTGCACACCATTTTTATCAACATAATTGCACAATTTTTTTCTAGCATTAACCAACTGCTAAGCAAGCAAAGAAAACAGGGCTCATAGATGAAGATGTAAGTATAGTTCATTTAGTTTCTTCCTCAGGTTATTTTTTCAACTTTGAGCATAATATTTTGAAAATCACAAAACGTAGAGAAAGAAACCTTCCGCCGCTCCTCGCCTGGTGCTGCAGACTGCTGGGGGCAGAGCCGGCCGGGCTGCCTTGCAGAGCCGCCCCACCACATCTCGGCTCTCAGCCTCCAGAGTCTTGCCATAAGGAGTCTGGCTTTGTTTTCGCCAAAATTCCATGTCGGTGCAGCTTCCCCGCGATGGTGAGTGCTGACTGGGCTCTACATCTGTCCTTCCAAATGCCAGCGCTGAAGAGGAGGGTATCACAGTGCTTCCTCTCGGGAACACGTTCCAGCTCCAGGAAGTTAACCACCTACCATTGTGTGTGCGGCCAGCCGGCGAGGCGGCATCTGCTGCGCTCAGGCGGGCGCAGACCGCTGGGGACCGAGGCACCAGCTCCAGACCGCGCTTCGTGGGGGTCGTGTATCCATTTCCACACTGTTTATTGAGTTCCTGGGAGCTATAAATGTTCATTCCCAGTTGTCAGTAATATTCTCCTTGAGACAATTTTTTTTTTTTCAACTGCAGGGAATAGAAACCAACTTAAGCTAAAAGGGAAACATTATCGTAGCAATATTGCATGCTTTTGCAGATTTCAAACACAGAAAGGCAGCTTAGATGTGACAGGAGGCAGAGCCGGAGAGCAAGGGGCCTGAGGCCAGCGGCACGGCTTTGACTCTTTGCTCTGACACAGAGGCGCCTTCTTCAGGTTACCAAATGACGCACGTTCTCTTACAGTGAGCCGACCTGCAGATTGTAGCTTCCTCACCTGTGGGCCTGGCCGCAAGCACGTGACACCTGGGGGGAGCTGTCACGGTGCTTGCTCCTTAGTGAAAGCGCAGCACATACACAGCTCTTTGAATTCTAGTGTGAGTGATCAATTACTGAAGATCTAATTTCCAAACTTTCCAGTCTATATTCTTTTAAGCATGGCCACCCAGTCCTACGGATTTTGTTTGTCCTGGTGTAGCTTCAAGGGAAAAAGTAACTTGATATTCACTTGGTTCTAAATCAGATTATTTTTTTTTAAGATTACAATTTATTTCAGGGGCTGAGGAGATAGCTCTGTGGCACAAGTGTCTGCCTGGAAAGTGCAAGGTTGTGAGTTTGAACCCCAGTCCCGCAAAAAAGAATTTATTTCAAAATTGCTATTAGTATACGTTTGCCTTTACATATTGGCTGTATTCATCTTGGGGAACTGGTATGCACACAGCACATGTGGTTCCTTCTGCTCCCTCTTCTCTTTTCCTTCTGCCCCTTAACCCCCATCTTTTGGTCCTCTTCCCATTTGGAAAACATCTTTCGGTTTCCTGTTATTCATCTTTACTTTGCTTTTAAAATTGTGCATCCTTTAGAGGTCGGCGAAACAGCTTAGCAGAAGAAGGTCCGGCTGAGTCAAGCGCAAGGATTGGGGTTCGAGCTGGCTCCGCCCCCAGGCGCACTGACCCTGCTGTGGAGTCTGGGAGTGGCTGTGCACATGTGTAATCCAGAACTGAGGAGGCGGAAAACAGGAGGCTCACTCGAAGTCCGAGCTGCACAGCGAGATCCTGTAGCGAGCACAAAGAAGAGTCACGTGGTGTTTAAGCTCGTCGCTCTCGTTTCATTCGCTTCGTGCAGTCTCACGGGGTATGCATTTTCCTGCACATGATCCAAGCTTTGTCCTTCTTCATGCGGAGTAGTACTCCACTGCATATAAGCACCGCATCTTCTTCAGCCATTTGTCTATTGATGGACAAGAGGCAACATCCAAAATTAGGAGTTATCCAGCCGGCCCTGCCCCTGGACCATGCTGAGAAGGCAGTGGAGACTGGGCGTGGTGGTGCCCGCCTGTAATCCCAGCTCTTACAAGGCTGTAAACAGGAGATCACTACGAGTCCGATCCAGTAGTGAGACCCTGAGCACCCTGTAGACATTTCCTAAAATACAAACAAAACAAAACACCCAAAAGCAGAAAACGCCACCCGAAATTATGCGTTATGATGTTATGCTCATGAGTTTGCTCTGTGTCTCCTTGGAATCTGTTGGGAAGATTCCCAGGAGGGCGATAGCTGGAGCAAACTAACTTTTCAAGGAGATTCCATACTGGCTTCACACAGTAGTTGTACGAGTCTACACTTCCTCCAGCGCTGTGGCAGGGTTCCGCTTGGCCCTTCGGAATTTGTCATTTTGTTTGATTTCTCACCGCGAGCCATTCGTTCTGCAGCAAGATGGACCTCAGGGTTGTTCTGGTCTGCATTTCTCTAATAGCCAGCGGAGCTGAAGAGTTTTGTTTTTCATCCCTTCTTTTTTTTCTGGAGAGTCTTTTCATTTCAGCAGCCCACAGGCGCCCCTCCTGGAGCACCAGGGTTATTGTTCCAGAATCCTGCATTCTTTTTTCTGTGTTGTGTTCAACGTTTCTAATCTCTCCACGGTTTCCATTGTACATGTTGAGTCTTTCTTAATTCCCAGAGATCTACTTCTTTTTTTCTTCGACAAGTTGTTGTTTTCTAAGAGTCTTAATTATAGGTCCTGGAAAGGCTATATTTTACTCTGCCATTTTAAAAAATTTTTCTCTCTTTTTCTTTCTTTCTTTCTTTCTTGTTTTTGGTACCAGGGATTGAACTCAGGCCCTTGTGCTTGCCAGACTGGCACTTAAACCTCTGTGCTATCTTCCCAGCCCCACATCTATATTTTTTAAAGAATACAAAATGAAAAAAAAAAAAAAAAAAGAAACAATACAAAATTTCATTAAACAAAGCAGTAGGAATTAAATAAATGGTTATTGCATTGTGTGATGTTATCTTCAAAGTTGCTATTTAGGGTATCAGATTTAAATCTGAAAAATTGGTAAAAAAAAAGAGTTACAAAAAATTATTGGGAGGCTGAGACAGGAGGATCAGTCTGAGTTTGAGATCAGACTGGGCTACAAAAGTGAGCTCAAGGCTAGCCTCAACTGCAAGTGAGACCCTGTCTCAAAAAAGACAAACAAAGTTATAAAAAATTAAAAAGAGGGCCAGCGAGATGGCTCAGCATTCTAAAGCGCCTGCCTAGGAAAGTTTAGGCAACTGTAGGGACCTCGCCTCAGTTCCCAGCACCACATGCTGCAACAGCCCCACCTCCAGGGCAGGCTGAGCCAGCCATAATGCAAATAAATAAATGAGGTTTATAAAAATAAAATTAAATTAAAAAGAAGGAAAAAAATTAAAAATAAATATAAAATTGAGCATTAACTACTCCTCTCAGTAGACCAGCGAAGATCAGCAGCAGTTGCCCAAGCTGCCCTACACACACCCATAAGTAGATCTTTCCCCTTCTTCCTTTTGTCTTTTTCCTCACCCCTTTCACACTGCCTAGTGTAGCGTAGCTTTCAGATTTTATTTGCTCTTTCAGGTTCTCACACTAGTGAGACAATACATTATTTGCACACTCAGGTCTCACTATTGGTCACTTAACAACACCATCTCTAGACGCATCCATTTGCTACGAAGGCCTCAAGTTCATCTTTTTTTCATAGCCGAGTAGTGCTCTATTGTGTAAAAATAAAAATGCCACCTCTTTTTCTCCATTCCTCAATTCATCGGTATTTTGGTATTTTCCCTGACATTTTAATCTCTAGAAATCCAAATTTCTAGAAAGGACATTAGAAGGGTCCCGCTGTGGCTATAGCTTAGTGGCGCAGGGCCTGCTTAGCAAGCACTAGGTCATGAGTTCAATAATCTGGTACCAAATATAAAAGCTGACGCTGTTGGCTATTGGAACAGTAGGCATCTCTGGACAAGTACAGGGAAGTCAGTATACGCAGTGTACAGGGACCTATTGAATGGTCATCACTCCCAGAAACCATGCTGGTGGTGCAAGGACTGAGAACAGGGACAGGCAGTGGACACTAGGACAGAGCGGGAGGTGCCTAAGGCCTGAAGGAAGCCTTGGAAAAATGTACTACTTTCTTGACAACGCTCAGGAATAAGAGTGAGCAAAATTTCTTTGCTTTTATTGGACCTTCAAAGAGAATTTCCATGAATTCTTATCTTCTTCAAATCAGCCAGCCAACACAGGAAACCATGCTTGCAGATTAAACGTTTGACGAGGACACTAAAAAGCGCTGTGCAGATGATAGAGGAAACTATACACTGAACGCTTTGCCTTCTTTCTGCAAACCCTTGCATTGGGACAGGCCGAGGTATTCATCTTAGCTCCATTTTCATGGCGAAGTGTTTTAACAAAATCTGCTACTGTGCCAGCTATAGTAGATTTTTCTACGTGTTAAAACGTTTCATTTTGGTAACAGGTGCAACTGTACAGTTGTTTGTTGAGCGAGATGCGCTACAGTGTGCAAACTGTGAAACCCTGCATAATTTCACTCAAGTCTTAAGCTGGAAAAGGATGCCGACCTTCTCATCCAGGTTTCTCCTCACTAATGATTGACTAGATTCATTTTTTTCTTTTTTTCAAGGTAACACAAACCCAACTCAGATGAGCTCTAACAATACGAAGAGTTTGTCTGTTTACCTAACTTAAAAGTGCTGAGATAGACTGGGCTTTAGGTGCAGAGCGGCCTGGTGCCACAAACATTAGGACCAGGCAGTCTCTCCCCTTTGCTCGCTCCCTCGTGCTGTCTTCTTTATTATCAGTTTTATTGACAGACTGGACTCTCTCATGGCCATGGAAAGCTCCACTTTCTGTTGTAGCAGAAAGGAGGAAGCACTTTCTTGGGTGGGCTCTATGGAAAAGAAAGCTGGTGTGTTTCCTTCCCAGCATGCCTCCTTCAAGCCCACAGCCTGGAGTGGCAGACAGTGCGTGGTCAGGAGGGCCTGGACCTGGCTCCCTGAGGAATTCCAGGCCCAGCTGAAGGCTTGGGTGTTGAGCTTTCCAGTCGACATCTTTAAGAATGACCCCTCGATCTTCCTGAGTCCATGAGTCTGAGAATCTAGCGGCCTGCTAAAAAGCAAGAAGGCTAGAAGCGTTCTCCCCGAAGCATTTGTTCACATACTAAGGCATGTGTTTATGTGTTTTTTGCTAAGTCTCAGTGCGGTATAGTTGTCCTGCCCATTCTTGATGACTGCGGCTGGATGGCTGACTAAAGCTAGAGAGCCATCATCCGCCCACTCCCAACAGACCGCCTTCAAAATAAATTTAGGGGTTGGGCTCCAGCATTTTCCATGGGAAACTTCCTTCAGAAAAGTGAGATCAGTTTTGGTTTATCAGAGAGGTGTCTTTTTGTTTAATGAAATAGTTTGAAGACCTATTAGCATAGATCGTTTGAAAGGAGCTATGTAGAGACATCTTGATTTAGAAGGAAAAGGGTTGCAGCCTGACTCTCAGGGCCCTGCTCCCATCATAGAGCTGCTAATTACTCGGACCTTGATGAGCAGTAGTCGCATCTCATTGGCTGTCAACAGCTTCATTTGTCCTGAGGGCTGAATTCCTTGATAGTATATAGAGGAGGAATTCCTGCCAGATGGAAAGGGGAGCTGGCGGACAGTGGGGTGGAGAGAGTCAATCTGGATAAGATTCAAGACTCGACTAAATAATGTGCTTTGTGGACTTCCTTGGTTCCCTTTGAGCGAATATAACACATTTGAACATCTGGAAGACTGAGGCTGGTTACTAGAGGAAAACATTGGTGTGTCAGGGTACTTATTCCCTTCATACTACTTTTTCTCAGCGACCTAGATGGCTTAGCAGGATCCCACCCCTCTCCCTCTTGGCTCCCATGCCTTATAAAGGCTTTTAAAAGCTTCCTAAGGTTCAGTGCTTAACTAAGACTAGAAGGAGTCTAATGTAATTTTTACTGAGAGGATGAAAACAGGAGAATCACTACGAGTCCGAGTTACAGAGTGAGATGCTTTGGACCCAATACTACATATAAAAAAAAAAAAAAATTGAGGTTAAATATTAACAATTAAACTATTAGCTGTTATTAATTTAGCAAATTAGCAAGGAACATCATACTGCCTTGTTCCAACATCGCTCCAAAAACTTTGCCTCCATTTTGCAAAAGACACACACACACACACACACACACACAAGAGGTTAAATCCGTAATTAAAACAAGGCCGGGTGTGCCGGGTGTGATGGCCCATATTTATAATTCCAGTACTACGGAGAAGGGTTGCTGCAGATTTGAGGCCAGCTTGGGACAAGAGGAAGTTCAAGACCAGGCTGAACTGAATAGTGAAACCCTGTCTCAAAAAGACAATAAGTTACTAAATAATTTTTTTAATAGTATGCTGTCTTTAAGCTTTTTATGCCAGTAGTTATCTCTGGTTGGCATTTAAAACATTCTATGAGGGGGCTGGGGAGACAGCTCAGTAGAATAAGTGCTTGCCTGGCAAGCACAAGGGCCTGAGTTCAATCCCCGGTTCTGCAGAATAAAGAAATAAACATAGGAGTTTATTTAAATATAGGAGGACAACAATATGCATTGTATCAAATATTGGAAATGTACTACTAATGTATTTTGAAACCGTCACATTGTTGTCTCTTATTAAAAGTAATTAAAAAATAAAAAATAGTAAAACATTTCATGATTTCTTATTCAGATTAACTTGTAGAGCTTATTGAAAACTATTCATATAATTTCATTTTGTTTGGATTTTAGAGGACTATATATGGTAGTTAAGTATACTTGTGTAATGAAGAAATTCAAGGCTTTAAAAAACTGTACTTCAATATCTGTATTTTCGCACATCGCTTCATACATGCACGACTTTACAGTAGCCTGTCTCAGTTTACATTCCATTTTGTTCTGACAGTGTCTGGGATCGTGGAGACTGATTTCAGACTGCAAATCCAGAAAGGGGAAGGCTGGCTTCGCAAATCCTCGGGGGGATTTTTTTCTCTCGCTTCCCCCCAGAGCTCATTTCTTCTGCTTCCTGTCAGTCCGCGCGGTTTATTTTTCTTTGCTTCCTGGATAGAGGGTCTCAGCTTTATATGGGAAGATCAAATCAACACCTCTCCACAACGGTACTCTGAGCAGCTGCTGTCGTCAAAGTTCAAGGCCGCTCGCCTCAAAAGAATGTTTCCCAGGGACCTTGCTCTTCTGTTCTTGGCCTCTGGAGAATTCCGTTTTCCATCCCCGCCCAGCGCAGCCCTTAAACAGCCATTTTTATGTTTTTAATTCAGCTTTATACTTGCTTTGCTCACCAGTTGTTTATCTATTGTCTGCCCTGCTGACACGGGGGTCCTGAACTGCTGTCCAAGGCAGTCTTTCCAATGCTTGTTTACAAGTGGCCTGACTCCTGGATTTGTGTGGTTATATACGCAACAGCAGTTGCTGGCTCTATCTTGAATTTCTTGTTTTTTTTATTAAGGAAACAACCAAAAAGAAATCACAGGGCTCCCAGAATCACACCAGAGCAGCTGCACTGAAGTGAGTTCTGGTCCTGTCTTCTCTCTAAACTAAAGACAATGAGTACATGTCTCTCTGTGAGAGACTGGCACAGACATAAAGACAAGATGAAGTTCTTGCTGAATATGTCCATCAGCATTATTAGGGTATATAGCCACTCTTCCATGCAGTGACATTTGTGCTCTACTGGTATATACAGTAAACGATACATATACATATATATATATATTTATTTAGACGGGGTCTTGCTATGAAGTTGAGGCTGGCCTTGAGCTCAGTTTTGTAGCCCAGGTTGGTCTCGAACTTGCACCAATCCTCCTGCCTCCATATTTCAAGTGCTGGGATTACAAGCATGTGCTAACATGCATGGCTGGTATATACATGTTTCAGAAAAGAAAAGTATCTTGAATTCTCGCATAAATGATGACCCCCCCACCCCCCGCCAAAACTGCCTAGTAGGCCTCTCTACTTCCCATAGAAGTGGTTCCAGTAGGTCTTAGACTCTACTCAAAAACCTCTACTTTTTTCTACACCTGGGCTTTCATCCCACATGCTTGGGAAATAATCAAATAAAATAATTGGTGCCTTAGATGTGTTTGTCTCTCCATCAAGTTAGTTGTGTGTGTGTGTGTATGTATATATATATATATATATATATATATATATTTTTTTTTTTTTTTTTTTTTTTTTTTTTTTTTTTTT
>PVJA010014508.1:0-47176 GCA_004027025.1 Myocastor coypus | reverse complement strand
TATTAAAATCTAATGGCAGATAAAACAGAACTAAGATTCATCTCATCCCAGAAAGAACAGTTAACATCAAGAAGTCAGCCTATAGGAAATACTGGAGGCTGGTGAGATGGCTCAGTGGTCGAAAGCAACTGCATAGGCAAGCTTAGGCAACTGCAGAGACTGTAGTTCTATCCCCGGCACCATATGCTACACCAGCCCCACCCTGAGGGCAGGCTGAGCTGGCCATATTGTCAGTGGGAGTGAAGAGTGGTACAACCACTATGGAAATCAGCATGGTGATTTCTTAAAAAGCTAGAACTGGAGATCCCATTCATGCCAGCTATTCCCCTCCTGAGTATTTTTTTCAGTAGAACAGAAAGTATCATACCAGAGCACTATATGTGCACCTATGTTTACAGCAGTGCAATTTGTCAAAACTAAAACCTGTAACTAGCCCAGATGCCCATCAACTGAGGCATAAAGAAGATGAAGTATTTTTACACAATGGAATATTATTCAGCCATAAAATAGAATAAATTTGGATCTTCTATTGATAAATGGGCACAACTAGAGAACATACTCTTAAGTGAAATAGATCAGACCTGCATGTGCAAACATCATATTATTCCCTTAATGTGAGAACCTTAGAGACAAAAATGAAATCTGAAGAGTGCATTAGACCTGAGAAATGAGAATGAAATTATTCAAAAGGAAAGAGTTACTGAGTCAAGGAAGACAGTGGAAGGAATAGGGGGAAGAGATTTATCTGTGTATGTAAGCAGGATGTTTGGACAACTGTACTGTGTTTCTGCTGATCATGACAAGGAACAGAAAATGTTTGATTTTTTCTTTCCTTTTTTGAATTGTTTGTACTTTTTTTCTTCTTAATTTCTTATACTTTTCTGTCTGTTTTTCTTTCTTCTTCCAATTTTGCATGGATATATCTGATAATATGAATAATTGGTTGGAAGACACTATTATTCATTACAACAAATTCATACTACCTTGTTGAGTGAAAATAGGTATCACTTGTAATTTTTTGTTTTAATTCTAACTTGTGCTGTCTTTAAAAATAAAAAAATAAAAAGAAATTAAAATCTGACTGTAGATAAGATTATATAAAAATGGGCAATACTCCATGCCAAGTAATTATTGATACATTTAAATGATATGCACATTGTCAGTAAATAAGAGATAAAGGGGTGCAAAGTTTCTTTAGTATAGAAACACAGACATACCTCACTATTTTTGTCAGCTGGAAATGTTAGTGCAAACGCAGAAAGCTTAGCAATGACGACACAGCAACGTAAAGAATGGCAAGCCCATATCTAATACAGCAAGGGCTGTGACTCTTAATTCCTTCCTTCCTAGCTGCTGCTACTTCTTCCAGCATTTGTGGGACCAGCCTATGGCATTCTCTTTACCCTCTGGAGGCACTTTTGAAACAGTAAACTTAGCTTTGAAGATTGGCCAAAGTCAATTTACAAGCACAAATCTTAATATTAAGTGATTCAGCTACTCTTCTGTCATTGCTGGGACAAATACTTAACACACAAAATGAAGGAAGGAAAGCTTTATTCAGCTCCCAGTTACTGGGGGTTTCAGTCCATAGTTGGCCACCTCTAAGGCAGCCTGGCACAGGGCAGAGAGCAGCAGTTCAGAGAGGCAGAACAGCTGCAAAAGAGAGCAATAGAATGGAAGTCTGTTTCTCTGTCTCTGCTACATTCAGGCTCTCTGCTTCAAGCCACACCCATAGTTCCAGCAGTACTAAAACACATAATCGCAGCAGTAGTAAGACACATAATTCCAGTGGATGAGTTAGTCTCAAACTCTATAAGTCCCCACCCTATGGCTGCATGAGGCTTTGGGGAGGGGCAAGTAGACACAAACCATAACATTATTGTTACAGGGTTTAGAGATACAGAAACTTTAACGAAATGTTAGTAAAGTGGGGAAAGGCTAATCTGAAAGAACATGTAGGATTGTAGTAAGATCATGCCAGTGCGTGTTCTGAATAAAGAGAACAGGCACTGTGTGAACAGATGACCTGAAATGCAATCCAAGTGTTCCTCTTTTTAATCAATTTCTCCTTCTTTTAGCAGGATAAAGACTGGATATTGCTAAAGATCCCAAGTCAGTGAGGCCTATGGCATCTTCTTGTCCATATTCCAAATTAAAATTTCTCACTCAGGATATTTAGGTTGTCAATGAGGTCTCACCATAGTAATAAGCTAGGAAGGATGCTTTATGTATAAATTTGTATTCATAATTCCTCAGGCAATTTTCTTGAGCTCCTCCACAGAATATAATTGACCATTCTAAGTGCAATTTCGTCCTAGCAGTCTAGGTCCAGCCACTTGCCCTTCAATTAGAATGCAATTAGTGGAGAAAAAGGACATGACACGAGTAAACTCTGGAAATTTATTCTGGTTTGGCTAATCTAGAAAGACAGCTGGTCTAGCAAAACACCTGTGGGGCATGTGAGTTCAATTGCTTCAGAATTACATAGGTGAAGGACAAAAGTCTAGACACAAGAGGTCCACCCAGGTGCGATAACCTGCATTAGAGCTTGTCAGCTTGGAGATGTGGCTCTTAAAAGTCCTGCTGATACCCAGGTTTGAGGGGCAGTTTTCTGTCTTAGATAGAGATGAGTGCTAGAAGTTGTGAAAAAGAAATTTAACAGGATTGAACAGATTGGAGTCGAGTGAGTCAGGACTGACTGAACTCTGCTTAACCCCCTATCATGGTTTAGCTTTCTCTCATGAGCCATAACATCCCTTTTATCTGACCATGAAGGATCTCATCATGGAGACCGAGCAAATTGCTTCAACTTATGTTAATATCATACTCAGGTAAAAGAGCTTTTTTTCCTTTCCAATTTTTCATCTTTTTATCATTTCTATTTCCGTTTTTAAAAGTGATTTGTCATTGTTTATGAAAAGGTCATTTTCTTCACAGTAGCGCCTCTCAGTATTTCTTCTTTCTCTTGTTCTCCCTGTGGCCACATGTAGATGGGAATGTTTCTTTTTCTTTTTTTTTTTTTTTTTTTTTTTTTTTTTTTTGTCTTACACACACAGTTATTAGTAACCTACGTGGTGTTAGAGCTGCATGCTGTGGCCCCTTGCTGCTGTAGTGTGCTGGGAAAGGCTAGGTGCTGGAGCGGGAGCCCTCTGCCGAGGACTGCAGCTCCCATCTGCCAGTCCGGTGCAAGGCATCTTTCTGTCTGATCAATCCTGGGGCCCCGGCTCTCACTGTATTTCTTGTGGACCAGGATTCTTTTCCCCAGAGCCCATAGCAAGGAACCAGAGCAAGAGCACAGATTGAACCTTGGTCTTTGCACATGAAGCCCTATCGATTTAACTTCTCCGCAGGTCTCTCTCTCCCATCAGTGTTTTTCAGAGTCTAGGATTCTACTTCCTTCCATCTTTTCTTCCCACATGATTATCTTCCAGGGTCTGCATCGTGAATCTTGGAGAGTCTGGTTTGTTGCTGCTTTTGCCTCCACCATCTCCCTGAATTCCTGTTTACTATAATAGGTATTCCTCAACCTTTTCTTGTCTTTAATTTTGCTCTATGTATGTCCTTAAATAGCATCTATTTCACTCTAGTTAATTGAATTGATCAATCTCTTCTATCCTATCTTCTGCTCATCAATCACTTTCATCCTACCTATCATCTATGTATCCATCATTTCTATCATATTTCCTGTTTATGTTGCTTAGAGAACAAGCTTTCCTCTGTTAGAACCATTCAGCATTTTTATTTACTTATTAAATTTTTCCCTTATATTTAATTCTCTAAACCTGGAAATTTTACTGTTGAAATAAGGTAGAAATTTGAGTCCAGTTTTTCCTCAAAATTACCAACTGGCTTAGAAAATGTATGGTACATGTAACATTTGAAATTGCTTTAAAATGTTAATAATAATATTCTAAATATATGTAATAAACTTCAGGCCCTATGTGATTCAATCTTTGTTGCTTGAAAAGTACCATAATCACAACCAGAAATCATAACACTGCAGAGATTTATTCCCAGTCTCCTCAGAAGATTTTTCTCAGGAGTCTCATAGAACACCCTATTTATTCAGATCTCTTATTTTCTAAATGTGTTTCATCAAGACTGATGTTAAAATATCTTAGGTTTCCCATCTTTCCCTGCAATCCACTGCAAACATACAGCCTTATAATTCTTTCCAGAGCATCACTCATCTGACTAATGACAGTTCCTAGACATTCAATCTTCCTTCTCTATTTGTCAAGGGAAGTTTGCCAGGCCTACCAGAAAAAATAAATCATTCCTTGCTCTCCTAAGTTTTGTCCTAAAAATATGATAAATAATAAGCATATTTTCCTCACTTTATTTTATTGCTAGAATTCCTTCCTAAGATTTCTAATAGTTTTTAGTGACCTAGCTATCTTGTTCTAATTTCCTATAGGATTTGTAATTATCTGAACCATAAGATTGTTTGGATGTTTATTACACCAATTTAATTTTTTTCTTATTGCTTAGATTTCTGATTTTTTTATTGCTTCAGATGGATCTTGAAAATCTTTGAGTTTAATAAATGCAATTTTTAATTTTGGAGAAATTTTGCACCTGAATATGTTATAGATAGACATAGATATAGATATAGATATGATTGTATGTAGCTTTCCTTTCAGGTAAATTTATTTTTAGTACATAAATAGAAGAGAAATAAAATTGACAGAAAATAAAAAGTTTGGCAAACATAAAAAGTTATAACAGTGCACATTTTTATTGACAATAAAGTGTTGAATTTGGAAAATGCTTTCCTTAATAGTCCAAAAAGAGAAATAATCTTCCCCACTCAGTCGGTGCACATTGCTCTCATTCTACTCAGAATGTTGTATAACTAGACGCATTTTTAAACGACACTTGATCCACAAAATAAAACAAACTTCCCAGTTTGATTCTCATCACGATGTTGTAGAGCTACATTCAGATATTGCACTACAAAAAAACCAAAAAAGACAAAAAATATTTTCTTCAAAAAATGAAAATATTGAGGTAAAAATGTAGATCATTTGACAAAGTGAAATCCTTTGTTGAAATATTTGAATGCATTTTATTTGAAGCTCAAATTATATCATAGAGGGCAATAGTTGAAGCAAACCAAGCATTGGGTACCAGGTAAAGGTTAATTATGGCCCAGGAAGGAACACAAGTGAAATGTTAATTTTTTTTATTACTATCAACCCCTCGTTTCTTCATAAATCATGTCACCTTCAGTTACATTTTTTTCTTAGAGAAAATATCATTTTCTGTGTTTTTTTAAATTTTCTTTTTTGTCTTTTTGAGACAGGGTCTCACTATGCAGTTGAGGCTGGTCCTGCGCTCACTTTTGTAGCCCAGGCTGGTCTCGAACTCGCACCAATCCTCCTGCCTCAGCCTCCCAAGTGCTGGGATTACAGGCGTGAGCCACCATGCCCGGCCTAAATTTTCTTCTTTTACATTAACTAAGCTGAATAATAGTGGTAATATGCAGGCTTGTTTCATTCATTCAACAAATATTTAGTAAATTTATCTTGGATTAAGCTTAAACATAGTTTATTCATCACCCCAATAAAAATTTACCTTTTGGTATAAAAGACAGGAAAATAGAAATAGTGTAAATAAATGACATAATTGAGGATTTAAGATGCTGTGAAGTTGATACCGTGTTATACATAATACTACAGCTAGTAAAACTTAAATTTCAGCTAAACAATAAACAGCTAAAATAATAATAAATATATATGTATATTTCTTAATGTTACATGGCATTTACTGCACTGCAAAGCTAAAATTTTATTGAATTTAATTTAACTATCTTTTAAGAAAGGAAAGGTTTGTTTAGCTCACAGTTTGTGGAGGTTTATTTCATACTCAGCTGACTCCAAGGCAGAGTGATACATGGCAGAGGGCAGCAGCTCACAGCTGTGGAAAACAGCAAAACAGCAAGAGCAGAAGGTAGGAGCAGCTGCAGAGAGGGGGCCTCTCTTCCTTCCTTATATCTCCACCACGGCGTCTGCCTCATGGTGGGTGTGGCACTCACAACCATAATACCAGCATTGGGGCCACCTCATGGTTGCATTATGTTTTGGGGGACATCTATATGCAAACCATAATGACTTCCATTAAGTTTGCAGCTAGGTGTTTTCTGGTCTCTTTAATTCCTCTTCACCTCCCCTTTCTTTTGTAATTTTTAAAGAAAACATGATATAGTAATAAAAAAATAGAAATGATACAGAATTTAAAATTTTAATGAACAAATTACCCCGTATTTTTTTTCTAAATTTCACCAGCGCATCTAAAATTAATCAAGAGAATAGAGAAGTGATACTGCCAGAGTTATAAGCAACTTGGGGATCAGATTGAGGATTATCATGTTCTGTGCTGGACATGTGCTCACAGGCTCACAGAATCAAAGGAATCACAACCTGTTAGGAATAGAGAGAAGAATGGCTGGAGAGCTAGCTCTGGGGCACAAGTGCCTGCCCGGCAAATGCAAGGCTGTAAGTTTGAACTTTGGCCCTGTCAAAAAAAAAAAAAAAAAAAAAAAAATGAAAGAAAGGAAAAGAAAAGGTAAGCCAAGAAATAGAGAGAAGGCTATTATGTGTCCAGGAAAAGAGAAAAGAGGGAGAACTCCGACAGGAAATAAGAAGCTAGGTTATTCAGAGTCTTTTGTCAGTAAAAATAAAACTTTTTCTTAAATTACTTCTGTAGTTCATCTCTACATCTAACTTCCTCCTTGACTCCATCTCTGTTACTGTTATCTGGAAGAAATTATTTCTTCTTATTTTTGTAAAAAAAAATTCAGATAACCACAAGATGTAAAAATAGATGTAAAACACAAAAATAGAAAAAAATTCCCGGTATCCTTTTCAGTGAACAGACTCCCAGTTAGAAGTGAAGTATTTAGCCTCAGTTATTAAACCAGAAAACTGTCTTATCTTTTCTGCCTCTCAGAAGGAATCTCTCCATGTGTTTATTTGCAGGACAAATTGTAAGCTGAAGTTGTGTGGCACTTCTGAGAACTATCCTAAAATAATATGCAAAGTGTACTGTTCCTTCCTCTCCAGGTTCTTGGTCCTATTGTGTGCAATAGGCAATAGCAGGAACTCTTCAGGATCTGTGGGCACCAGACCAACACACAAATACTGGCACAAAATCTGGAGAGAGCTCACATCGCATGTGGTGAAATTAATCCCATATTATTTCTGGATGCCCCACTTCCACAATTAAAGATGTGAGAACAGAACATTGGCTATTTGCTTTAGTTTTGGAAGACACTTATTTTGCCGCTCTGTTTTTTGCTTCTGAATGAATCCTAATTCCTGTTACGTTCTTTGCTCTTACTGAGTTATTCATGTTTACTTTTCTTTTCTATTTTGAGTTCTGGTGGTTGCTTATGTCTTTGCTATTAAATCATAATTTCGCTTCATCTTGATTTTAATCTTTTCTCCCTCTCCTTTTAAAGGTTTTCATTGTTATAAAATATGTAAACATAAAATTGATAACTTTTAACTATTTTAAGTGTTCAGTTCTATGATATTAATTGCATTCAAAATGATATGCAGCCAGCAAACTCAAAGCTTAAGTTTTCTTCATGTTTTATTGTGTCTACACATGTGAACAACAGTGCCTTTCCTATATCTGATACAGTTTTGGATATTACTTTGCATTTTATTGTTTCCAAATATCTTCTAACTTTCACTGTGATTTCTGCTTTTCACTGGCTCTTTCAAAGGATGCTATTTAACTTCCATGTGCTGACGATATTTTCAGTTTCACTTCTATGATTATTTTCTAGTTTCATTTCATTTTGATCAGAAACGATCCCTTAGTTTTTGACATAGGTCCTCTGAAAAGTTCAGGCAGGCCTTGGGCTGAAATTCACAATGACAGTGATCTCTGTGCCTTGGCCGCCTCTCGCTCCTTCCCAGAGCATTGTGTGGGGCTGCACACTTAAAGGTGCTAAGCAAGACACATTTCTGATATCAAGACCCTGTCCTAAAGATGCCTATTGCAGGCCATGGTTACCTTGTTAGAACAAGAATCCTTTCCACCACTCAGGAAATCCAGCAGACTGAAGATCTCTACAAATTGGCTCTGCTGCCTCCATGATACATAAAGCTACAAGGATTTTAGGAGTTCAGTCACAGGCACATAGCAAGTATCAAACCATAGATGCTTTCAGCTTCTCTACTGTGCACATTTTAGGAACTGTACATCAACGACCAAACACATAACCTAACTAGGTATTTCTGGTTGTATCACAATATAGTAAAATTATCAGTATTGAACTCATTTAACAATTATTATTTCTAAAATAGTACACATTCACACTGCATTTTCTTGTGTCTTGTGCCTTCAGCTTCTATCAACTCAGATAACACTAATCAAATAAAGTGAACTAGAGATGACTATGTAAGTACTGCACTTACCAGTCAGGCACTGTGCCATGGAGCTATCTCCCTGGCCCCTGTGACTGAGTTCTGAATCACTTAATCTTCACAGGTTCATCATACTTGAAACTTTTTTTATCGTAATTTTCTTTGTGCTTACAAAAAGTTACTGCTGTGGTTACATTTCTGTTAATTAGTGCTCCATGTTTTGTTTTGGTTCTTTTGTTTTTATTTTTTGAGAGAAGGTATTGCTATATAATTGCAAGACTACACTACTCGCCATGTATCCTAGTCTGAACTTGTACTCAGAACTCTTCCTGCCACAGCACGCTGAGTTCTGCGGTCAGTGTGCATGCCACCAAGATGTGCCCATATGTTTCATCACCAGAAAAATAGAAGGTCTTGGCTTCTATAAGTAATGTCTCCAATTTTATTGTTTATGTACTTCACCTACACACTTTACATTTGACAGCTGACTTGTTCAAAAAGAAATGTGCTAAATAAATCTTCTAAAAATTTGATTTTATTTAAATATGCCATGTGTTCTAATTCCTAAAGCAACGTCTCAGCCAAAGCCTGAATAAGTACGAGACAGTTCAATTTTCATTTTTAAAACATGCTAGGTTACCTTTTCCTTTGCAAGTTTTAAGGCTACTATGACAATTTTTCAAAAATTGTTTCATCGTTGAAAGTAGTTCATATGGGTTAGCAACAACTTCGCAAAAGTCCAATACAAAGAATTGAGTTTGGTTGAATAATGTGATAGGTAAAAGTACTATCTTCACCATTAGTTCTATATTTTCTTATTAACACCTAAAATATAATTTTATTAACTTCTGAAAGACATATCTAATCCAATTTTACCTGTATATGTACCTCCAATTGAATCTACTGTACAAATTGTCGTTTAAAAGGTACACATTTGTTTTTAAATGTATTTATTGATATTATAATTTATCATCTTCATAATTAAATTGTCATCCAACTGGGTCAGAGGCAGAAGAAAATGACACATCCTAATGAACTTGCTTGAAGCCATTGCCCAGAGGCTTTACCAAACAGTTAAGTCTTGTTTACATGAAAGAAATATTTGTTCATTCAAATATGAACTATAGATTTGGAGTTATAATTACGTTTTCATTGACTTCTCTATTATACTAACGGCTCTGCTGTGAATCAGGACCCAGCTTTTAGATTCACTTTCATCAGACCAGTTTTCAAAATATATTTGCATATCTGAATTCAATTACATTAAAATTATTTTAATCTAAATTGCATCTCTACATATTTTTCCTACCCTTTTAATCTGAATCATTCTGCCCTTGTTTGTATTAAAATTCATGCTGACTCTTTTCATTTCTTTATTTATAATTTGAGAACCAACTTTGATCCACCTAATTAAAACTTCTGTGAAGAAGAAAACATAAAATGCCTGAGCGAAGGCAGCCTGAAGTTACGGGAAAGACTTTTAAGAGCATCGCTCTAACTTTCCATAGTGCCCTCAAGTGTCTGCAGACCCAAGGGAAAAAAAAAAAAAACAGGTTGCTCCTTTCAGAGACCATGATTAGCATTCAGTCTTCATACACTCTGCGCCCTTAACAGATCTGACAGTCATTTGAAGATGTTAAAATTAATTCCAATGCTTAGTCTGTTGATAGATAAATCTTTAAATGGAACAAAGTGTCATAAAAAGAAAGGCAAAACAGCAAGATTGATGAGAAATTTGACTCATTTGGAAAGAAGGAAAAACAATAACAGAAATAGAAACATGTGAGGAGAGAAGTAGACCAAAGTGAACTATCATAAAGGCTAAGAGCCAAGGAGATGCTTGGGAGCAAAGCAGAGAAATCAGGGCAAAGCTTTTGCTGAAATTTTCTGTCCAAGTGCAGCCTGTTGCCCTCTATGGACTTGTTCAGTATTGCTGAGTGAGCTAAATGCAGAAGAGGCCATTGACCCAGAAATGAGAACCTTTGACGTGGGACAGTGTCCTGCTACTCATCTCAAAGGTCACCGACAGCCATGGAAAATAAACACATGGGTTATGAGGAAAAAATTTGTTGGGACAAAGATAGTGACTTCTGTGGTTTGAGATCGGCTAGAAATTCTACTAATATGTAAGGAAAATTGATTTCTAGAACTTTCTTTCTTTAACGTATTTAGTACTGGGTCTACAGGGTCTCACACCACAGATGGACTCCTAGTGATTCTCCTATTTTCAACCTCCCAAGTGCTGGGATTATAGGCCAGCGCCGCCATGCCCATATTCAATCCTGTCTCAGGGACTCCTGGGGCGGGGCTGACACAGCACACTGGGATGGAACCTCGGCCCCTGCATCTGCCTACGCAGGGATTTTAATCTGCTGAGCTTTCTGGCTGGCCCTTCTAATACTTTCTAACACATTTATTTACACAAAATGAATAAGATACTTTTCTACAATAGCAATTTGCAGAAAAAAAATATTTGTTTGTATCTATGTTAAATAAAATACAGCTCATCTAGTATTCCTTTTGTTCTTATTCATCCAAATGGATCAATTGCAGATATAACACAATTTAGGTTTGTATTTTATGATTCGAATTAAAATATTCTCAAATTTAATATTCATTGTACAACTATGAAATTAAAGAAAAAGCAATTAGAATTTAATTTAAAATATAGTATAGGCTGCGGAGATAGCTCAGTGGTCTAAACACCTTCCTGGAAAATTCACAAACCTGGGTTTGAACCCTGACACTGTATGCTTCACCAGCTGTGTAACCTCAGGCAGGTTGTGCTGGCCACTGACACTGAGCCTGGTTGAAACAGGAGGATGACTAGGAGACTGAGCTGTGTAGTGAGATCATGTACCAAACAAATAAAAATGTTGTATGTTTAAAAATATGAATATTTACCTTTTACATAAGAATATTTATGAAAGAATAAATGACAGAGCAAATCAAATTGGTAGTTTGTATATTTCCATCATAATAATGATTCAAGAGAAACACACTCATTGCAAAATAATGTATATTCATTTCATAGTTCAGGATTTGTCACGTTGTGTGTTTATTTCATTCACATTTAAATTATTGATTCGAACTTATGTCAGCTAGAATGCAACAAGTGGCACTTCTGTATTTTTAATCATAAACTGATGAAATCTAAAAATAAGAACTCAATTATTTCATCAATTGCATTTAAAATTTTTTTGGAAAATGTAGCAAATATTCTTGCATTAATTTTATTCTGCTTGAATCAGAAAGGAAAAAATGTTTCTCAATAGATGCTTCATTTTGCTGAAACTTCTAAAAATTTTGTTTCACATCATATGTTGCTAAAGGACTGGCAACTGTGATAACTTTTATTTTGGTGAGACAAAATTTTAGAAATTTATTTGGCCGCTAACATCACAAAACTAATCAAACATTCACTCTGTTAAAAAAATAATCATTTTATAGATACGTAAGACTTTGATTGTGTATCTATGGTATGATGAAAAGTATACTGAATGGTCACCTTACAGAATTTTATTACAGTAAAACACATGGCTGCTAATTTTCCTCAAATTACACCTTCCACACTTCATCATTCTTGGCAAGGTCTGTAGCTGTTCTGAAAGTACTCTTTTTTCTCACAAGTGCCTTTAGCCATGTTGGGAAAGCTTCCCACAGTGTTATGAATCAGTTAAAAACAAAATTTTCTGTGGTCATTTTGATCTTGTGGAAAAGTCAGCAATCCACATACAAGAAACTCACCACACACTTTGTTACAAGCCTGGATATACACTGGAAGTCTATCTGTAACAACGTTCATCATTTTTTTTTTTTTTCTTTTTGTCTTTTTGAGACAGGGTCTCGCTATGCAGTTGAGGCTGGTCCTGCGCTCACTTTTGTAGCCCAGGGTGGTCTCGAACTCGCACCAACCCTCCTGCCTCAGCCTCCCAAGTGCTGGGATTACAGGCGTGAGCCACCACGCCCGGCTCGTTCATCATTTTTTAATCACATTTCCTGACGTTATTCACAAAAGAGGACTTCCAGAACTGCTTCAGGAAGTTTCAAGAGCAATGAGATAAATGTATTTCACCCAAGCAAGACTCTGTGGATGGGGATTAACGGCAATGTCTTTTTCTGTAGTTTATTTAAACTTTCACCATATGTGTCAGTCATGGCTTGTAGTAATAAAATAAAACAAAGACAAGAAAATATGAAATTACATAAAAATATGAAATTACATTAGTGACTATTACTATGTATAATACTGCGATTTAAAAATTACCATTTCCTTTTGAGTCTGTGAGAAATGAAAAGGCGTATATGTGTACATGCATGTATACCATGCTCTTTATTTTTCTGGAGGTAGATGATAAGATAATCTGATGTGAAATAAAATTTTTAGAAGTTTCAGCAAAATGAGGCATCTATTGAGAAACATTTTTGCTTTCCAATTGAAGCAAAATAAAATTAATGCAAGAATATTTGCTATATTTTCCAAAATTTTTAAGTGGAATTGATGAAATAATTGAGTTCCTATGTTTAGATTTCATCAGTTTATGATTAAAAATATAGACCTGCCATTTGTTTCATTCTAACTGACATAAGTTGGAATCAATAATTAAAGATTTCTCTGCAAATAATTGTTTTGGAGTTCAAATGTCACTGGTGGGAAAAAGTAGGAAATTTTTAAAAAGTGTAAATTGTGCAATATAGTAATTTATGATCAGTGAAAAATCTAATCTAATAGGAACTGGGAGAGATGCTGCTACAGGGACATGAATCACTCAGCCATTCTCGGTCATCAGAGCACACACAGAACCAGCACCTGTCTCCAGAGAAGCTCTCAGGCACAAAGATGCACAAATTGGCCGATGGGAGCATAGTCAAAGCTTTGAAGTGTTCAAGCAGGATTTTCCTACATTGCCTGTATAACTTTCATTTTTATGTTCCTGAATAAACTATAAAAAATTCTGAGTGTACTTAATATTACTATTTCTTAAAACTTAATTTAAAAAGTATAGTGATAATTTTCTAAAATTTACAAGCATACACCATCAAGTGTTAAAATAGTTCCTATTTTAATGTGAATCTTCTGTTGTACAAATGTAATAATTCTATAAAAACTTTAATGGGCAACAGTAGTGGAGTGAATAGTGTTCTCTCATGTATGAAAGATCAGAAGATATCCACATTTGGAAGTGTGAGATTTAATTAAGACAGATTAATGGCCAGGAATATAGCTTAGTGGCATAGTCACCTGCCTGCAAGTGCAAGTTTGATCGCTGCTAAGACACACACACACACACACACACACACACACACACACACACAAAGAAAGAAAGAAAGATTAATATTGAATTGCAATGAGACGTAAATTGGCCCAGCCACTTTCACAGAGAGCAAACTGGTCAAGCAACGATTGTGACTAATCCAGATGGCTGCCACTGACAAAACTTCTACAAAACACTGTGCATGGTTTCAAGGTAAATCATGAGGGGATTTGACTGACATTGTCAAATACAAAAATTACATGTTTTGTTATATAGGTCTTGCTTTAACTTGGGCTTAACCATCCAGCAGAAAAGTTTAACCATGAGGCATAAAAGTTAAAGCCAGACAAGTATGCTGAGCTGTAAAAGGCTCAAGTCAATAACTTCTGACGTTGCCAATTCAGCCGATAACCCACTACTATTATGGAATATTGGACTATGTATACAGCTACTTTCTCTTAGTTCAATAAGAAGAAAAATTTGTACCAATAGTGTTTAGAAAAGTTATCAAGTGTGCATCTTGTACTCTGAACAACTACTATGAAGGCAACAATATGCATTGTATCAACTATTGTAGCTGTCCTACTGATGTTTTTCGAAACTATCTCAATGTTATTTCTTATTAAAAGTAATAGAAAAAAATTGGGCCAGCCAAATGACTCAGCAGATTGCAGCACTTTGGGCAGCTGCAGGGGCCAGGGGCTGAATTCCTGGGCCTGTTGTGCTGGTCCCTCCTCATGGTCCAGCAATTGAGACTGCAATTCAGACTGGGCATGATGGCTCATGCCTATCATACCAGCTCTTGGGAGGCTGTAAAATGGTGGATCACTATGAGTTCCATCTAGTAGTGAGTCCCTGAACACCCTGTAGACTCTTCCCTAAAAATACAAAAAAAAAAAAAAATAAAAAAAAAATAAAAAAAAAAAAATAAATAAATAAATAAGAAAGACCTAAGGTGAGTCTCTACCATGGTAGAGACCTAAGGCGCTCTATCATGGAGGTACATCCCAAGCCCTTGTTCCTATTGATCTAAGCCATCAAGGCTATGCTATGTTGTTACAGCAGGTATGGGAATCTAATTTAGTAATGCTTCACAAAGTCTGTTATAGCATCTTCAAATCTTACTGACTTAATCTTAAAATTAATAGAGTCTAAAGTAAAGTATTTCCTTTTTTAAAGAAAAGATGCTAGGCATGAATTATTCACCAAATGATTTGTTCATGTTTGTACATAATCCTTATTATTTAGAACCTAAGAACAAAATGGTAGGCATTTACTCACAAAATAATTTGAGTGGCTGGGGAGATAGCTCAGTAGAATAAGCACTTGTTTGGCAAGGGCAAGAACCTGAGTTTAATCCCCAGTTCTGCAAAAATAATTAAAATAATAATAATTATTTGACATTTCCACTAAACCAAAAGTCATAGTTTTTAATGCAGATTTCTAGGTTCCTACATATAACTATCTGAACAAAGAAAAAATATATATATATCACTTTATAGGCAGATTATTGCATTATCTTGATTATCAAAGTGAATTAAGAGTACATGATATCCCATATGTATGATGGATATTGTCGCTCATCCAAGTACTAACCAGGTCTGACCCAGCTTAGCTCTTGAGGTCAGATGGGATCAGGTGTATTCAGGGTTGAATGGCCATAGACACAATAGATATTGTGAAGAAACTTTTCAAAAGAAAAGGCAAAAATGTAATGGGAAAGGAAATAGGTAAAAAGGAAAAAGAAAAAATACACACACACACACACACACACACACACATACACACATACACCCAGTGAAACTAAGATGTTATGCAGCTAATTCCTCTTAATTCATTCAGAAAAAAAGGTTTGTGTTAATAGTGTTTGGACAAAATAACATATACTCTGAATAACTACTATGAGGACATAAATGCATTATATTAATTATTATAACTGTCATACTAACCTGTCTTGAAGCTGTTTCACTGTTACTTTCATTGTTTCTCACTTTAAAGTTAAAAAAATAGCAAAAGATAGAATAAAGTAGGTATGTGTTTTCAAATAGGGACGAGAAATAGCACTGTACTCAGAATGATAAAATGGATACTTGAAAATGATAAGTTATCTTTTGTTTAAAAAAATAAGCTGCTGGACCAGGGTAGTAGCTCAGCACCATAAACACCTGCCTGGTAAGGTAAGGTCCCAAGTTTGATCCCAGAACTGGGGAAAAAAAATTGCTTCTACAACTTTCTTATGATGACAGCATAAACCAGCCTTCTCTCCTTTCCTCAACTCAGAAGTGTGGGCAGAAAAATAATGCCTCTCACTGACAGAAAACCAGCTATCAACCTGAAAGTGGAAGGCAACAGCTGAGGTGGGGACTTCCGAGTGATGGGACCCAGTTGAAAGAGGAGCTTAAATGGCCTGCGGATGCAGCTTTTTGTTCTTTCCTTTTACTCCTCCCCTCTTAGCTCTGTGGTAAAAGTTCTTTCCCTGATGACCAAGGTAAGACAGAGGCATGAGACAAAGGTCTGCCCGTCTTCTCTGGGCATGGATTTGAATAAGTTTTTTAAATCTTCCCCAAAATAAAAATAGATTCCAATGTGTGTGTCATGGAGTGATGCACAGTATGGACCTGGGTAGGCGATAACAGGATGTTTATGCATCAAAATGCGTTTTTACTACTTACTTTCAAATTTATAGCATACTTACACTATTGATTCATAGATTTCCCAAGAAGAAAAATGTTATACTGTTTTGTATTTAAGTTAATTGAAATTCTTCTTTACTACATGTTACTATGAGTGGTTCACATATCATCTGTGGACAGTAAGAAAATAAATGTATGTAATAAAAATATAAGAAAATAAGAATATTTGCTATGTTGAGGTGTTTAACGGAATACATTTTCTGAAAATTATTAAAATGATTGTCTTCAGACTTTGACGTTTCAATAAATGAGTTCCATATGAACTTACCATATAAACACACAAAGAAGACAAAAGAAATTAGTAAGTCTGGAAACCTTAATCCATTTTACTCAAACAAAATGATAGATCAAAATTCAAAGCTTCCCAGGCACCCTGCCCCAAAACTCTCTCCCTCTTGGCCCCATGTAGAGCCAAACTCAAAACCACAGAACAGGTCCACTTTGATCTGAACAGGCAACCACGGAAACTCTCCTTTTTTAACATTGAAGGTCTCCCACAGATCAGGTGGCCCTGCCAAGATTAGTTCTCCTTCAGTTGTTCCAGCCCATCCCCCCAGCCTGTTACCTGTCTGTTCCAGCCTGTGATTACCCTCCCTGAAAGATCCTTTAAAGTCTCCTGCCCTGCTTTGGTCACTGCTGTCTTGGTCTACTAGACAGCCAGCCCGCTTGCCGCCCCCAATAAATCTTCTACTTGAGTCAGAATGCCTGGCCTGGTTGATTGCGTGGGTTTGGACTAAACAGAAAATATTTTTTTACTGATACATTTTAGGTAGATATAGCAGTGACATTTCTCATAGGGAATTTGTACCTGTACTTGACCTAATAGATTTTTTTCCATTGCCCCACCCTCCCTTCAACCCTTCTTACCTTGCTTATAACAAAAGCTCATTTTCATTTATTCCATCTCTTCTCTTTTCACTTTTCCCTTTGTTTTTTCCTCCTTCCCTTCTCTCTTGTTCCTTTTTCTGCTTTAAAATGTTCTTACTAATTCACAATACTTATATGATTTGTTCTTTGTTAACTCTTTCTCAGTTTCTTACTGGGAGAAATTATGTGGAATTTGCATGTCAGTGTCTTCTTCATTATACTTAAGAATATGGTCTCAAGGTGTATTCATTTCCCTAGAAATGTCTCAAGTTTATCCTTCTTTATGTCAAAGTAGTACTTTGTAGTATAAGAAAAAAATCTTTACCCCTGGGTTGATGGACATTTGGTATGTTTCCAAGATTTGGCTATTACAAACTGCTCCATTATTAGCATGGATGCACATACATCCTATGGTATGATGCTTTTAATCCTGTCAGGAAGAAACCAAGGAGAGGGGTTGGGTCAAATCAGACCTTTAGCCCTAGGGTTTTTTTTTTTTTTAGGAAACTGTATACTGATTTCTCCAGTGGTTGCACCAGTCTGCAGTACCACCAACAATGGTGAAGACTTCTCTTTCCTTCACAGTCCTGTCAGCTTTGTTGTCGATTGATTTCCTGATGTTAGCTGTTCTTCCTGGAGTAAGATGTAATCTTGGTATTATTTCAATTTGCATTCTTGAAATATCTAATGATGTTGAACATTTTTAAACATATTTATTTACTATCTGTATATCTTCAAGTGTGAAGTCTTTATTGATTTTGGATATTCACTAGTGGACTGGGATTTCAATTTGGGGCTCTTTGATTTTTTTGTATTTCTAGATAATAATTCTTTCAGGAAAAGCTGGTATTTTTTTTGCCACATGGTGGGATGTCTCTTCACTCTGTGATTTCCTTACTTTTTAATCCTTATTCCTCCTATTTCTTTCTCTTGTCAAAGTACTGTGGCTAGTGTTTCCAGAACTGTATTCAGTAGTAGTGATGATAATGGAAATCTTTGCCTTGTTTCTGATTTTGGAGTGAAGGCTTTAGTTTTTGTTCATTGGGTCTGATGCTGGCTGCTAAGTAGTCGCAGATGTCTTTTATCAGACTGTTCTAACATCAATCTAGTCCAATTTTCTATGAAGTTTTTGGGGTTTTTTGTTCTTGTTTTTTAATCATGGACTGTGTGGGGAGTTTCAGAGACTTTTGCCACATCTATTGAAGTGATCACATGTTATTCAACCTTGGCTATGTTGATATGATGTGTTATATTTATTGCTTTATGTGTGGTGAACCATTCTTATGGCCTGGTCATGATGCATGAAACTTACTTGGTCCTTTGTATGATCTTCTTGATGACCTATTGCATTGTGTTTGATAATATCTTATTGAGGATTTGTGCATCTATGTGAATTAGAGAGATTTGCCTGTAATTCTCTCTTTTTTTGTTTAGGTATGTCTTTAGTTTTGATTTTAGGGTAATGATTGCTCCAGGAATGAATTCGGTAGAATTGCTTCTTTCAGTTTCATTAAAGTGATTTAAGTCTTCTCTAAATTTGTTGTAATATTCAGCAGTGAATCCATGATGGTCTGAGCTTTTATTTGTTGGTAGGTTTGTAATTTCACCTCCAATTTCAAGAAATTGTACTATTTTATTTAGATTATTTATATCCTGTTGATTCAGTTTTGTGAAATTGTGTGCATCTAGAAATTTGTCCATTTCTTTTGCATCTTCCACTTTATTAGGATACAAGTTCTCAAAGTAGGTATAGACAATCTTTTGGACTGCCTCAAGTGTGGTTGTTATTTTATGCTTGAAGTTTGAATTACATGGATTTGATTTTCTTTCCTTTTTTGTTTGATAAGTTTGGATGAGTGTTTCTTGATATTATTCAATCTTTCATGTAACCAACTTTTCAGTTCATTAATTTTTGTGTTGTCTTAGTCTGTATTGCATTAAGTTCACATCTGTTCTTCAGCGTTTTCTCTCTCCTATGAGCCCAAAGATTTCCTCCTACAGAAGCTTAATTTTTAACATTAAGTTTTTTATTTGAGTTTACTATTTTCTGGATGTGTATTCAAAGCTATCTATTTCCCTCATAGGACTTCATTTATTGCACATCATAAGTGCTGCTAAATTCTATTGTCATTACTGTTTAATTATAAGTACTAATTTCTTCTTTAATTTTATCTGTGACCCCTTGGTTTTTCAGTGGGTATTTTATTTACTTTTCATGTGTTTAGGAAGTTAGTGTGGTTTCTTTCACCCTTGATGCTCAGTTTCATGCGTTGTGGTCTGATAAGACACATGACATAATTTTGATCCCTTTGCATTTACTTAAGCATGTTCTATGGATTTGTATATGATTTGTTTTGGAAAACATCCCCTATGTTTCTAGAAGAATGTGTATGTTAATGCTATGGGGTGGTGCATTGACATACCAAGTCCCTATATTGAAAAGTTTGGTTCAATTTTAATATTTAATTGTTTATATCTTTTATTTCATTTGTATATTTGTGACAGTAGGGTGTTGAGATCCCCCAGCAAAACTGTATTTTAGCTTATTTGATTTTCTAGGTGCATTAATATTTTTTGTATTTCTAGGTGCACTGGTATTTGTTACATAAGTATTTATAATGATTAACTTTTCCTCTTATATTGTTTTCTTCACAAGGATATAGTGAAGAAAACAATATAAAGATATATTGTCTCTCTTGAATTGAACTCCACTTTGTCTGCCAATGAAATAGCTACCCTTGCTTTTTCTGGATTCCTGTTACATGGAGTATTATTTTCGATCCTTTGAGTTTGTCTGTGAATTTCTTTTTTAGTTAAATGTGTTTCTTGTAGACAGGATCCTGTTCTACCTTTCTGCTTGATCCATTTTTCTAGTCTCTTATGCTTGGTGAATTGAGGCCATTAACCTTGATGTTTATAATTGATATGTATTGACTTATCCTTATTATGTTGTTTTCCTACTCTTGGGTCCCTTTTTTCACTCTGTTTACTTGTTTCCCTTGGCTGGTGGATGTTTGGAGTGAAGCTATCTGTCCCTTGTGTATCTAGGACAAGGACAATATTTCTTCTGAGCTTGGTAGGCCCCCTGGATAAATGTGCTTAGGGATCTGTTGCCATAGCGATTTGCCCTTCACTTGAGATAGCGCAGTTTTTCTTTGTCTCCCAAGAAGCCATCAAGACATGCTGACTGCTCCAATAGGTTAGATATTCTCCCTGTCCCAGATTGTACTGTCCCCTTAAGCTCTCTAGGAACTTATTAATACACTGATTTTATAAATAAATACACTGCAGTTGCTGGAAAGTTTACTTTCTCCATTGGTAGAGAGGATTCCCCATGACCCAAGGTTTTGTATATTGACGCCTATGTTCATCCCCTACTATCCTCACTCTGGAGTTTTACGAGCTGCACTGGAGAGGGCAGTGGGCTGGCTCTGTTGGCCTTCATGAAGACACAATCATTGCTGTCTCTTTTTAGGATGTCCTTCAGAGCATTTTGTAGTGCAGATTTGGTGCTCATCAATTTCTTAAGGAGTTCTTCATCACGGGAGTAGCTTATTTCTCTGTCAATTTTGAAAAATAGTTTCATAGGGAAAGACAATCTCAGCTGGAAGTTGTTTTCTTGTAGGACTTTAAATCCTTCATTCCAAACTATGCTTGACTTGAGGGTTTGTGTTGGGAAGTCACCTGTGCTTTTGATGGTCTTTCTTTTATAGGCGACTTTCCTCTTTTCTCTAACGGCTTTTAATATTCTGTTCTTGTGATGAATTCCTGGAATCTTGACCATTATATACCCTGACTTAGTCTTTTTTATCAGTGCCAATTGGAGAGTTATGTGTTTCTGTAATCTGCATGTTAAAATGTTTTTCCTTGCCAGGGAGGATTTCTGCATGACATTTGTGAACAGGTGTTGTACGTAATTTACACTATCTCCTGTTTTTTCATTGACTCTGATCTTGTACTATTTTCTGCATCATGTAGCAGCTGCAGGATTGATTTCTTGTGGCATCTTGCTATTTTGAAGAGATCTCTCTTCTCATGATTTTTTACCACCGCCCCACAATCCCATCTTATGTATCTGAGATTCTGTCCTCATATGGAATCATCCCACTTTAATTGCCTTCGGTGGAAATTTTAATTTCCTCAGTATTTCTTTGAATATGTTTTATGGAGTTGCTTTCCTATGTTAGGCATTGATAGTTTCCATCATTTAAAAAATATCCTTTTATTTTTTAATCAATATCAGTTCTAGCATCACTAAACATGCCTTTCATTGTGGTCACCATACCTGTGGTTATCAGAGAAATTGTTTTGATTTGATGTTTTCTGGAGCCCTGTTCCTCTGCCTTGGTAGTTCTGCTGGTATAACTTCAGAGAGGTCATGGGGCAGGCATTGGGATCACCCCACCTCATTTCCCTGCCCATAGTTTTGCCTCTTGTGACCTAAATGTCAAGGAGTTACATCTTACTAACTTGTTTCCTCACTTTCTAGTTTTTTATTTAATTCCCATGTTGATCCTTGTAGATTGCCTATGATATGATAAGTTTATTGGTGGTATTTAGAACCATCAGAATATGACACTTCTCTGAAGTGGTCTAACAGGTATAAGGGACTAGGGTTCAATCTCCAGCACCACATGTCATGCTGGACCCACTAATGAACATATTGAGATCTGGCGTGGTGCATGGTGGTTCATGCCTTTAATCCCAGTGCTAGGGAAGCTGAAAACAGAAGGATCACGGGAGCTCAGGATGTGGCATGAGAACCTGTACCAAAGAAGAAAGAAATGAAGAAAGAAAGAAAGAAAGAAAGAAAGAAAGAAAGAAAGAAAGAAAGGATCTTCCAGGTATAGCTGACCTCTTTTTGTTGTTGTTGTTGTTTTGTTTTTTGCGGGACTGGGGTTTGAACTCGTGACCTTGCACTTGTCAGGCAGTCACTTGTACCATTGAGCTACCTCCCTAGCCCTAAGGTCTCTGTTTGTTTTTTGTTTTTCTGTTTTTTTATTGTTGTTTGTTGTTGTTGTTGTTTGTTTTTGGTTTTGGTAGCTGGGATTGAAACTATGAACCCTGTGCTTTCCAGGCCAGCAAATGACAAACTGAGGTAATTATTAATTTGTCATCTTTAATTGTATGAGCTAGTTTTGTGGTTACATAACAAAATATGTGACCATAAACCAGATAATTATATGACAATTTTACCTTCAGAGGAGAAAACATAAAAGGAGTCAATGGGATAAAATAGAGAAATAAAAGAAAAGGAATTGATTAGAAGCAAGGCTAGAGAACAAAGAAAGATCACACGAACTTGGAAAACAGATGTGCAAGACAGGAGACAAAAAGATAAAGAAGAAATAAAATGAATGACAGCACAGAGCACCAAGCACAACAAAGGGAAACCATGCTAACATGGTTTCATGTAAAAACAAGAAGAAACTATGAAGAAAAAGAAAAAAGATACAGACAAAAGTTCTACTTCAAGATAGGTCTCAATGTTACTGGTGGACAATGTAGACAGCTTAGATCCATGGTGATGAATCCTAGAAAGGCAGAGGTCACTTCAGAGAAGGTTAGTGAATAACCTCAGTGGGACTGCACATTTATTTCTACTGAAGGTCAGGCTGGCTTGTGGCCATGAGGCTGGAAGCAAAGCCTGCCACCCTGCAGTGGCTGGTGTATTCTGTGGACTTCAACTTGGCCATGGGCCACCTACATTTCTAGGTCAGTGGGACCCTCTCCGAAGTCTCCTGGCCCATGATTCTGTCCCATGGGACAACTGAACCCTGAAACTTCTCATTAGCCACTGTAATCCTCCACATCCATCACTCCCTTCAACTGGTGCATCTTTGTGGAGGCCTCTGTAGGCCAGCAGTCACCTTGTGTCACAAGTTTGAACCTCTCTTCCCAAGACGTGAGTCTAAGCTCAGCAAGTAGGCACTGCCTCCCACTTCCTTTGCTGCATTGAAGAGTGTCTTTTGGTTCTCCCTGTAGACTTCAGTTCCCAATTCAGATCATTCCTGGGGCCAGAGAATTACTCCCCTCATTCTCTTCCTCATGTAACTGTACTCCAGTGTCTGGACCCCAAAGCTCAAAAAGGACCATTCTCTGCTGCTCCTATCTATCATCTTTTGGAAAATGACATTTATAGGGGAAAAACACTCATACAGTAAAGTTTAAGTTTTACTTCATCTTCAAAGAATTAATAAAAGAGAATAGACTACTCATACATGATAAGATTTCATTGTATTGGAGAATATTTCACATTTGTGTATATTTTCAATATTATAATATAAATAAAATATCAAAGATACAATAACTGAAGCTTTCATTTTCCTGATTATCTTTTAATAATATGAATCATCAGTTTTAATACTTAGTATTCAGATGCTACTACTTAGAGCATATTTTTTTAAGATACAGCCTACAATTTCCTCAGTAAGATACACCCGGAATATTATCCATGGAACTTTTATAAAAGGTTATAGAAAAAAATTGCTAATTAGACTAATGAGTAAAAAACAAATCACAATTTTGTGCTCAACAAATGTTCAAAGATTTTATGTTTATGTTCAATTAACTTAATTGCTTATGTGATAATATCTATTTAGTGTGAATACAAATCACCTTATCTAGGGGCCATGTAATTTTAGATATTTTCCTGTACCTGTCACATTCAGTACCTTAATTTGATTAAATACATACTCCTTTACTTTTAAGGGGCCCCTGCCAGGTTGTGCTTACTTTACAGCCCCTGTAGATGAAATTAACTCTGGTGTCAATTTTAGTTGCCACCTTGGCTGGACTAAGTGATCCTGAAGACAGCTCTGAATCACAGGTGTAGCATACCCTTCAGGGAGGTAATCCGCGGATTCAGGGATGAATGTGCTTTGAGGAGAAAGGGCCTAACACGGGTGGGCTGCAGGGCCAAGTCTGCAGAGTGCAGCGATTTCTGGTGCTCCTCCCTGCTACCCTGTTCCCATGCTGCCAGGAGAAAGCAGGGCTGTTCCGTGTATGCTTACTCAGTGATGTTGGGCCTCCTCTCAGCCCCACCACCACAGGTGGTGATCACTGACCAAAGACCTGTGAAACAGAGAGCCACATCACACCCCTTTCCCGTAAATTTCATGTATCTATTGTTTTGTTCCCATGACAGGAAAATTGAACAATATGAAATGAATGAACTAATAGTGCACTTTTAAATTTCACAAAATTAGAAAGAAAGACTTTGAGAAGTAACCAAAGTCTCTGAGAGAAATAACATGGAATCAAAAATAAAGAAATAGCACAAAATACAGAAAATTTGTATTGTCTTTGTCAGAGATTACAATAAATTTTGAAGCATAAAGAACACATATTTGATAGGATACTCATACATTTCAATATAATATTATGATATAAGTTTTATGAAGAAAATTCAATCATACACATCTATATCTTTCTTCAGCATATTTATTTTTTCTTTACATTAATAGTATTCATAATCATATTTTCATGTTTAGTATGCTTCAAAATAAAATTGTCATTGGTATGATATTTTACTTTAACTAGATTAAACACAGAATCATTACTCTGCTCATGAAATTCCACGCATTAATACACAAAACTCTGAAATATAGGATCAGCCATAATGTTCCCCATGACTTTCAGCACCAACTAAACAAATCAGCCTGCTCTTATTTATAAAAGCATAATAACAATTAGCACACAAAACTTTCTAGTAAGTTAGGTTAAGCTTGAAATTTGACTTTTTCCCTCGAAGAAAAGAAAGAAAGAAAGAAGGAAAGAAACGAAGGAAGGAAGGAAGGAAGGAAGGAAGGAAGGAAGACAACAGTTCCTGTTTAAACATTTGGTTTCACTTTAATATCATTTAAGATCTTTCTTTTCCTTCATATTCAATGGCTGAAAAAGTATTTTGCTAACATAAAAGCAGAGATAGTCAAATCTTTTATCATGTTTTAATTTTTTTTCAACTGAGATATTTTTGATGACTTTCACCATGTTGGTTTAATGCAGAAGACTTACATTTTATAATTATCTAGATATATAGCTTGCAGCATAAAAATAAGAGAAGATTAAATCTTCCAAATCAATATGTAACTAGAGAGATGATATGTGTACTTAGCTGCATTTGCCTGCTTGAGAAACTTTGGTATTTTTATAAATACTAAATATTTGCAGTCAGACAACATCTACAGATTTTTCTCATGTAATCTTTCCTGAACGTGCATGAAATCAAGGGTACCAATAATTAATGTGAATAGATGAGGGATTATAGAGGCCACACAATGGACAATTAAAAGTCGGTGAGACTTTTTTTTTTTCTTTTTATAGATAAGATGTCATATGTAGCTCAAGCTGGCCTTGAACTTGCAGCAATTTTACTGTTTCAAGCTTTCCAAGTGCTGAGAATTCAGGCACACGTGATGATGGCCTCACTTTTGGGTGGTCATCTTTCAACAGATTAAAGACCTGGAGGGCTGGGAAGATAGCTCTGGGTCACAAGTGCCTATAAATGGAGAGGGATGGGCTTGAGCCATGCTTGTTAAGCAACACTGAATTGTGCTTTGCTTTAGTAGTAGAATAAGAGTAGCAATGAAATATAACTCATAGATTTATAGTGATAGTCAAAAATACATTGATAAAACAAAAAAAGGATAGGAGGAAGGCGAGAAGGAAAAAAGGTAGGTGGGAAGAACTAAAAATAAAACATAAATAAAAAAAAGTATTTCAGAATAAATAATGAAATGCCAGATGCATTTTCATGCAGAAAATGTAGGAAATAAACTTAGAACTAATGTAACATTGTCAAGTCAAACTACACACGTATAAACTGGACCACATGAGGGAGCGCTGTAACATAACACATGAATTAGCCCCTATTTCAATGTGTGACATGAAATTCAACGCAGGCTCTAAACTATTCTAACATTCAAAGATTACTATCTGGGGAAAAAAGAAACTTGAAGGTCATATGATTACACAGAGGTAGAACGTGTATTGCCAAACTCACATGTTTACATCAAGTGTCTGCAAGCTTCAACCAATATGGAAAACTAAAAATTCTTATGAGTAACTATATTTCTTTGCCATGCCCAGGTTTCCATAAGACTTGCACTTGATTTTATGATTACTAAATGCATGAAGGTATTAAAACATCGCACTAGTATAAACTTTTAGGTTTTATGTAGGTGAAAATTAAAAAAATTATCTATAGTAAAATGTACTTCATCTTCATACAACATAAGACTGTTCCTAAAGTTTGTAAATAGATCAACAAAATGTATCATAGCATTTGGTATTCTTTAAATTCAATTTTAAGTTCTTTTTCATTGCATGTGATAAGAAATAACAATGTGACCATTTCAAAACAATACGGGACAAAAGAGATCCTAGAGGATTTCATTTTGTATGATCTCCACACTTTATTGAAGTTATGCTCTTAGCGCCTATCAAAATTTCGGTACAGATCCACCAATCTTGATCCTATCCAGATGTCCGTGGCTGTGTCTGGCTTCTGTGTTCAGCTTCTTCCTGCTGCAGCTGGGCACAGGCCAGGTGGGTCAGTGTGGGCAGATCAGGGCAGAGGTCCGGTGGCTGGGGGAGCAGAGGTGAGGGGTGCATCACAGCTGAGAGGACCTGCCTGGGTGTGGCCCGGTCAGTCAGCATAGGTGGGTGGGGCCAGAGTCAATTTTCAGTCCTTTCACTAAATAAAGTATCTACTGTGAAATTATAGATTTAAAAAAAAAAAAAACATGAAAGTGTTACACTGGAGAATTTGTTCATGCCAGTGTGTTTAAAATGCTACCTAAATAATCTATATCTCCAGAAATTGATCTATATATACATTAATTATTACTTTATGTATGTTACTGACAAATACCTTCACTGGTTACTAAGAATTTTTTCAAGTTCTTGCCAACTAAGTGTTACTGATGAATAATTCAATAATCTGCTAAAACACCTGTTGTTTCTTTTTAGGTTATCCATACACCTATGTTACCTACTAACCTGAGTTAGTGCTCCATCTGTTATACAAGCAGTGTTGTTGAACAGGATTTTTTTTTTTCTGTGAACCAATTTTAAAACCTTCAAATATTGACAAGCTCTGTGGACTGCTATTGGTTTTCTAAAGGCCATTTCCCTGTATTTTTTCATTCTGTTTGAAGTTTACATATAGCAACTAGAGTTCATTATATGCCTAATTTTCTTTTGCCTTCTCATTGATTAATCTGAAAACATTGTCTTTTCTCAACTAAAAGCAATCATTGCTCTATTTGAACTGCCTTTTCATAATACAAGTAACTTCATTACACCTGAAAAGATAAATTTTTATCCAATATCAATTAGTTTAATGTATTTTACATCATTTGTGTTTTGTCTTATAAGAAAAAAAAATGTTGATTGTCATTTAAGGACTTTGAAACATTTAAGAGACAATACAACACTTTAAATGTCTTTATAATTTCTGAATTTACTTGAAAACAATGTCACCCTTACACTGATACACTTTTGTCAGGCTGTGATTACATTTGTAAAACCAAGGTGAGCTTTAGGACCTATTTAAGAATATGGAAAATAAGAAAAATTTTCAATAGTACTTTGTTGAATTATTCCAACCTAGGTTTATCATTTCACATCCAACTGTGGTGATGGAGAATTCACAGAGAAGTGATACTTCCCTAGGGCATCATGATGTTTCAAATCATTGTCCCGCCCATTGTAAAGTTGCAAACAAACAAACAAAAAAATAATATCTGCACCATTTATCTAGCAGGGTAAAGTAGATAAAAATGAAAGCAGTACAAAATATTTTGTATTTATGCATAAAATGGAAAACATGGGCTGGTGAGGTAGCTCAGCAGACTAAGCTCCTGCTTAGATAAGTGCAGGCAGCAGGATTCAATCCACAGCACTGCATGCCATGCTGCCTCTGCGCCTGGGAACACTCAGCCGCCCCCCAAGACCTGGGATGGTAGCGCACACCTCTAATCTCAGCACTAGCGAGGCTGAAAACAGGAGGATCACTTTGAGTCCAAGCTGTGCAGTGAGACCCTGCACCATGTACCAAATACAGAAAGGAAAACATGTTTATACACAAGAGATTATCTCAGCCTCTGTTTATTTCTTTTCTGAGTTCTGATAGCATATTGTTTTTCAAACTCTTATCAGTTATCTCTTTCTTTTTCCCCTTACACGCAGACACATGCAAATTTACACACATAATGACACCTACAAACATACAAAGAATCTGAAGTTAACTTTGAAAGAGGAGAAATCTGGGACTTCCTCACTGCTGTACTGCCTGCCCAATGGAATCACTTGCTATGTATTCGTAACACAGTTAATTTTTCTTTCTGTCCTTTCCTATGAACGGAATGTAATGCTGCCCAAGTGAATAGCTTAAGATACAAGTACTTATAACATGATGAGACTAACTCAAGAGTCCTACAGAATGATTAGCAGTTCTGTCATTCATTTAATTTTAATTACCCCAAATGCATCCATTTTAGGCCAGTAAACACAAATGTTTATAATTTGAATTTCTAAAATAAAAGTCAAAAGAACTAATGGTAATAATGGTACAATGTATTATCCAATTTCAACCTTTAAAAAATATTTAAGTCTCTCCTAGAAGGAGCAAGGAAGAAACACGACTTTCATAAAGAGCCAAAGCAACTTTTAGCAGAATGTGGAATTGCTGTTTGCCTAAGGAACACCAGAACAAAGCCGGGTGTGGTGGTGCACACCTGTAATCCCAGCATTTCAGAGGCTGAGGAAAGAGGATCAATGAGAGTTGGAGACCAGCCTGAGCTACAGAAGTGAGCTCAAGGCCAGCCTGAACTGCATAGTGACACACTGTCTCAAAAAAAAAGAAAGAAAGAAAGAAAGAAAGAAAGAAAGAAAGAAAGAAAGAAAGAAAGAAAGAAAAAAAATAACAATTATTTAAAAAAATAAAAGAATAAAAGAACACCAGAACTGCTCGCCTTTGAATAGTTAGATTAACTGCATATTTCTGCAAGGTTTGTACTGCAATTGGAATTTAAGGAACATTTGTAGCATTATCTTTCAAAGACTAAAGAGACTGGAAGGGAACGTACATCAATGTGCAAATTTACTAATTAAGCACAAGCAATTTGGCTGATAATTTACATGTTCATTTTATAATAGGACTTACTTAGTTTTAGGGATCTTTTCTGTATTTCTAAAATAATCTTGACCCAAGGGACCAGGGACTGTGGAAAAGAAGTATAAATTATAGAATGAGACATATGTTTAGCTGACTCATTGAGCTTTTGTTATGGCTAACGATTCCTCTAACAGTAATTGCATAGGAGAAAACATTTTCTTATTAAGTAAATGATGTTCATTAGCTCTTAAGTCTCCTGTTACTTGACAACATTAAAGTGGAAAAATTTTCTGTTTGATTATCTCTTCAAGGATATTCAACAGCTTTAAATTGATATTGATCAAACCAAACCATCTTACCCATCAAAGTGTTTTCATAAATATGGATAAACAGACAAAAAATTCAATAATTTCTTCAAGGGGAAATATTGTGTTTCTGAAATTTACTGTGAAGTTCTATAAATTAGCTTTAAAATACCATTATCCAAGAATTATGCTGAAATGGAATATTGGCTATGTGGCTATTCATAAGTACTAGAAGCATCTATAAATCTACAAAAATTAATAAAAAATGAATATTTCCATTGTCCAGTGGTGGCCATATTTTGTAAATAGTGATATCTTCTTTTAATTTTTTCAAGACAGGCTTTTCTTATGCATCTCAGGCTGTCCCTGAACTCATTTTGGAGATCAGGCTGTTTTCATTCTCTCAGGGATCCTCCTGCCTCAGCCTGCTCAGTGCTGAGATTACAAGTGCGCACCACCACAGCCAACAAACAGTGGTACTTTAACCCTGATACCTTGAACACAAATTAGTGCTTTCTTAAAATTGTACGTCATCTGATATCTTCATGAATATAGGACTAATACTGACATGCCATTAAAATAATATTTCCTTAAAGTTATTTCCATATTTTACTTTTTCTAAGTTTTGAATAATCACTTTAAAATTAGTGCTTATTTTATATTAATCTATTAATTTTAATTAATGGCCTACTGTCTTTCAAATTTTTCAATGATTTTATTTTATCTCATAGATTCTGATAAAGTCCCATTTTAAATTTGGAATGTGGCAGTATTATTTATATACATATTTTAAGTTTACACGACAAAATCTTTGTTCATCTGTTCTACCTTAGATTTATGTATGCATTAACTAATCTTTTCATTAATTTCTTCTCATAGTTGAAGCTATTGCTGTTTAATAACATTTGCTGAGTTATCTTGTTTGTATGCTGTCTGGTTAAGGTCAGCTGTTATTCATTAGGCAACTTTGTATCATGTGTTAATAACTGCAAAAGTATAAATAAAGAATCATTTCATTGTGGAAAAATATATGTATGTATACACAAGACAGGAGAGACACATAGCTACTTTCTCTTAGTTCACTGAGAAGAATGAGTTACTCATTGTTCAGACAAGATATCATGTCTGGATCTTGTACCTAAATAACTACTAGGAAGACAACAATATGCAATGTATTAATCATTGCAACTGTCCTACTAACCTATTTTGAAACTGTTTCGTTGCTTTTTTATCTTTTTTCTTATTAGAATGAATAAAAAATTCATTGTTATCTTTATGACATAAAAATTAATGACTTACAGTACTGGTAAATATATTGTTTTTAACTTCTTAACAATGTCTCATCATCTTATACTCTTTGCTATTATTATATCGTGAGTCTAGTTGTCCTGCAAAAGCCTGATGCAGTCAAGGGTCAGACTTCTAGAGTTTGTGATTAATTCATGATCCAGTGGGCTTATGGGTGTGAGTACTACACAGAGCCTGGGGCAGACAGTCTGAATGCAGTTTACCAGAGACAGACTTGCTCTCTGTAGCCAGTGTTGCTGCTACTCCTCCCTTTGATCTTGCTGTTTTGCTGCATTCCACCACCATGAACTTCCGCCTGCTGCTACATAACAGTCTGCCTTGGAGCCAACTGAGTGGAGAGTGAAGCCTCCAGTAACTGTGAGCTAAATAAAGCTTTCTTTCCATTGTTATGAGTGTCAGATATCTGTCCCAGTAACAAGAGAAGAGTAACTGCAACAGCTCTATATTTCACTTTTTAAATATCACAATATTAACTCCTATTTTATTTTCAACAATTTGAGGACTGTATTTTGGTGCAGCCTTTCTAGTTACTTTGGACAATGCCTTTTTAGAACTTTTATTTTGATACAGCAGAATCTTTTTCTTTTTTCATGTCTTACCCCAAAAAGAAAATACTTTCCTAATTATTGGTGATTCAAATCCAATATTTAGGTACAAATATACATTATTCAATTCTCTTATGAGGAGATCATTTATTTCCTCTTTTCTCTCATGTATGTTGGTATTTAGGAGGGCTTCCAATTTTAAACTAGTGTTTACCTTTATTTTCACGATTTCTAGATTATCTATAAACTTCTGACTGCCTTAGATTCTGTCTACTCTTCCCTCAATGAGGTTTGTTGAATTGAACTCACAGACACTTCATTGTCTTCCAGTCCTTTCCTTCATCCTCTAAACCAAGTTGGAAGTAGCAAGCTTTACTTCCAGTTAATCAGTCTAAGATGCTTTGTGTGCTTACTGTGCTTTTTGTTTGCTCTCTGCTTTCTAAACCAGGTTGGCTTGGGTTTTTTCACCTAAAAAGGTCAATGTGTAGCCTACAAATACCAAGTCTTTGTCTTTCTTCACACACACACACACACACACACACACACAAATACTATCAGTTGTGTCATCATATTTTAAGCAGTTATCCTCAAGCGTTTACAATTTATAGTGCAATCATTATCTGGTTTTCTGGCACAAGTATTGCTTTTTTTAAAGCTGATATAAAAATCATGGTATTGTCTGTATAAATATTTTATACTTATTTTCTTTTGATTTTGCTTTATTGTATAATAGATGGTAGACTATATGCCAGCACTATGTGTTATCCACTCATTTCTTTGATATATATTTGTACTTTTCTCAGGCTTACCTTGTAAGAAATTTGGCCTGGTAATTTTTATGGTTTCTATTATGCCTACTTTCAAATTTATATACTGAAGTTTTAATCCCTGTAGGTCAGAAAATCACTCCATTTAAACAGAAGGAGGGGCAGGGAAGATAGCTCAGCAATCTAAGTGCCTGTCTGGCAAGGGCAAGGACTCCCGGTTGAAGGGCAGTGCTGCATTGCTGCGACAGACTTATGCCATGCTGGCTACTAAAACAGGTGTAGTGGTGCAGGCTTGTAATCCAGGCCTGCGGAGGCTGACACAGGAGGATTCCTATGAGTCTGTAGTGTATAGCAAAACTCTGACCAAGTACATATGTCTTTCTCTTAAAATGAAACAAAACAAACAAACAAAAAAAGAACAGTGTTATAAACAGAAAGAAACTAAGGTTAAATAATGCCATTGTGCACAGGTTTGTCCACGTTAATACCTTCTTCATACAGAAAGGAAATGCACAGAGAGACATCAGCAAAGAGCACACACAGGGGAAAGGTCAAGTGTGAGATGCAGGAAGGTGAACACCTATAAGCCATAGAGAGGCTCCTGGGAAGAGAGCAAACTTCCCTCCACCTGGATCATGGGATTCTAGCCTACAAGAACTGGGAGAAAACAAGTGTAAGCTGTATAATCCAGACATGCTTTGGCCAGCATTTAATGGCAGTATTAGGAAGCTAATAGCCTCACTGGTACTGCTGTATTGTTATTTTCTCTTAGAGTGACCATCTGCATGGCAAAGGTTCGTTTATTCATTACTCAGATGAAGTGTGTTTTCCAATTTGATTTTAAGCCATAGATAAGATAGGATAGCCTTTTGGTATCAGTGCCTAAAATTACCTACAGTGTTATTAGAGATCAGAGTCCAGTGCTTGCTCGTGTTCGCTGATGTCTACTCCGCTCGCTTCCCCTTCCTGTCTGTTGCTGCTCCGCCATTGCCACAGTGTCTCTCCCTGGCTCAGCTTAGAGGCTACTGCACACAAGGGCTGCTCCTTGCTGTGTGATTTTGTTTTGTTAGTGGTAAGAACATTACAAAATTATTCTGCGTCATTAGTTATCCAACAACTATCTCTTGCTTGTCTAGTTTAGTTGAAATTCTCAAATTCGGCAAAAAGTGAGACTATATCAGGAGACTCCCCTCATACTTCTGTAAAGTGATTACGTGAGATTAAGACTTTTTTACTTGGAGAATATATTTTTCTATGTTTTACTCCCTCCCTCACTTTTACCTTCTATGTAATTCACATTCAACTCCTTGTATTAGTAACACAATGGCTCTGTGTTCAACCACGTTGTCTGCTCTAATGGGCCAAAGATTCGGGGCTCCTCTTGGTAGAGAGCTCCTGTGAAATTCGCTGTTGTCATTTGGTTTCTTTCTTTGTTTCGGGTACTACCAGCTTGGTTTTAATTTCCAAGTTTTAGAGTAGTCCCTGTGAATTACTCTGCCTGGTGGCACCTCGCATCTTGAGCTTCTTTTCTCTCATACACTAAGTAATTGCCCCACATTTCAAAATAATGAGAAGATATTTTGGCCTCATATTCTAAGAAAATTAGTCTTAAAATTTTCTCTAGAGTGAAATTACATTTTTTGAAATTTAATTTTATTATTTCATTTTGAAAAGTAGAAGACAAAAACAAGAACAAAAATCAAAAGCAATGACAGGAATAGGGTAACAAACAACAGTGCACATATTACAAATTGACAAACAAGAATATCTGATTAGTAAAGGTTGATATATTATCTATTTTATCATTAAATCTGTTGCTCAGAATAACAGATATAGTTATGTAAAACTGAACATATGATGGCATATTACCACTTGTTTCTCAGGAAACTTAAATTTCTGTTCTTGTCCCTCTTGTTTTTCTGTCGTTTTCTAAAATTTATTTTAAAGGAGGCTAGCCAAATAACTCAGCAGGTAATGAACCTGCAAGCAGGCTCAGGAACTGGGGGTTTGATTTCCCAGGCCAAATAGGCACGCACCACCCCAGGGGTGCACTCAGGTGGCAATTAAGACTGGGCGTGGTGACACGCGCCTGTAATTCCAGATCTTGAGAGGATGTAAACAGGAGGATCAATGTGGCTGATCTACTAGTGAGACCCTGAACACTCTGTAGACCCTTCCCTGAAATACAAAAAAAAATTTTTATAAAATAGTATAGTGATAATTGATATGACATTAGAAATGGTATACGTTTAAAAGACCAAGACGAGAGGTATTTGACCATGGGTTTTGTATTACACATTGCCGTCCTCGATGCATTTGCTCAGATCACAGATATCAGCATACTGAGTTCTTCAAGGTGAACATTCTCAACAGTAACCCCTATTTTCCAAAAAACAATAGAAATATTTAGTACAATCATCTTACCCTTCCTGTAAACTTTCATGTTTGCCTCCTGCCTTTTTTCCTACCTTTTCTCTGTCACTTTCATTGTTTAATCCTTAAGTTGATTTTCTTTCTGTTTCATTATATCTGTTAATACGTTCAGGTTTTATTTTTTGTTTTAAATTCTTACACAAGTGAAACTATATGATATTTACGAATGTGGGACTGATTTATTTCACTTATGAGGATAGCCTCCAGTTGCATCCACTTACCTATGAAGGCTTTTGAGTTTGTCTTTATTTATAGCTGACTGCTACTCCATGGTACAAAAATATTGCATCTTTTTCATCCATTCTTCAGGTAATAGACACTTTTGCTGTTTTCCAGATTTGGCTATGACAAATTATGTTGCTCTAAACATCGGAGCACATATAGCATTGTGGTGTGATGATTTTAGTCCTTTTGGCAAAATAGTCAGAATGGGAATACCTGGATAGAATGTGATTTCTGGTCCTAGTTTTTTAGAAGTCTCCACATTGATTTCTACAGTGGTTGTGCCAGTCTACATTTCCACCAGCATTGGAGAAGGGTTCCTTTTTCACCACAGCCTCTCCAGCATTTGTTATCAGTTGATTTATTTGTGATAGCCATTTTTTTCTGGGGTGGAATGATATCTCAATGTTATTTTAAATTACATTTCTCAAAGGGCCAGTGATGGGGAGCATTTTGTTCTATAATTATTTGCCTTACTTATGTTTCTTCCTCTGGGAAGTGTGTATTCATCTCAGACGTTCATTTTTGGATTGGGTCTTTAAATTTGAGGGCCCAAATTTTTTGTTGTTGTTGTTCTTTATATATTCTAAGTAGAAGACCTTTGCAGTATGACTGTTGGTTAAGATTTTTCCAAATTTGTGAGTTGGCTTTTCACCCTTGTTGGTGATTTCATTTGATTTATAGAAACTTCTCAATAAGTGAAGATACTCTTCACTCCTTACTAGGACAAATACCCAACACCCAAAATGAAGAAAGGAAAGTTTACTTAGCTCATGATTACTGGAGGTTTCACTCCATATTAGGCTGGCCCAAGGCTGAGGGGAGCAGGGCGGAGAGCATCCAGTTCATGGTGGTGGAACAGCAACAATCACGACAGAGGTAACCAACCAACCAGTACAGCAGAGAGCAACAGCGTGTGTCTGTCTCTCTGTCTCTCTTTATATTACATTTGGGCTCTCCATCTAAGCCTGTCCACCTTAGGCCACACCCATAATCCCAGCAGTATCAGACCCATAATCTCATCAGTATTAAAACACATAATACCTGTGGATCATGAGTCAAGTCTCAAACTGTAAAAGTCCCCTCCCAATGATTGCATGACGCTTTGAGGGGAAAACTAGACATAAACCATAACAGAAGAGGTCTTATTTGTTGCGTTTTTCTAGAATTTCCAGGGCAATTTGATGTTTGTTTGTGAACTGTGTGCCAATTGCTATGTCTTCAAGATTTCCACCTACTTTCTCTTCCAGGAGATTTAGGGTTTCTGCTTTTAACATTTAGATCTTTAATCTATTTTGACTTTAGTTTAGTGCATGGCAAAAGACCCACGTCTGGTTTTAATTTTTGGTGTATGGAGAGCCAGCTTTTCTGGCTCCACTTGTTAAAGAAGTTATCTTTCTTCAGTGAACATTTTTGTCCCTTTCGTCAAATATCAGATGGCTGAGTGTGTTTGAATTTGTATCTATACCTTTAATCTGTTCCATTGATCCTTGAGTCTATTTTTTGGCCAATAACAAAGTCCCTTTGTAGCATAATTTCAAGTCAGGGATTGTAATGCTTTCTGCCTTGCTTTTGTTGCCCAATATTGTATTTGCTCTTTCCAACTTGGCTGTTAATGATTCGTTGAGTTTATATATAACTGTCTTTCAGCTTGTTTTTCTGTGTTCAGGGCACTGTGGTCATGTATTTCATACTTGACCCTGTGTATAGGAATCTGTCCATACATTTCTTGAGAAAGGAGTTGAGATAGGAAGGTGATCTGAATGATGTGAAGCATCTCTGAGTCTGAGAACACAAGGAAAAGTACTAACGATGATGCACATAATTTCCTGCATCCGTATGCCATTTCAGAATTGTAATGGTTGATGCACTGCTTTAAATTAAGAAGTTTAGAAGTTGAAGTGACTTTGCAGGGGCTCAGCATCCTCACTTTGTAGACATCTAGAGCCTGCACAAGAGGAAGGCAAGGAGATGGTGTGAAGGCCACACTTTCCCAAGGACAGGTAGCCTGCTTACGAAACAAGGAATTAAAAGAAGTCTCCTGTTTTAGCTTTTGTTGCTTTTAACTGTCTTCCACTGCCATGAAGTGTTACCCCTCTGCTACACCACACTGCTATTTATTTATTTATTTATTTATTTACTTATTTATGTTTTATTTGGCTTAAGTTCTCACTATGCAGCTTGGACTCATGGTGATCCTCCTGTCTCAGCCTCCCCAGTGCTGACATTACAAGCTCATAGCACCACACCTGGTTTTGGGCCTGGGGTGTCCTGTGGTACAGGAGATCAAGCCCAGGTCCTTGTGTTTGCCAGCAAGTGCTTAGACCACTAAGTTATCTCCCCACCCCAAGCCTCTACCCTATTTTAAATCCAGAAATATGGATTGAAACCTTTACAAACTGTGAGCTAAACAGACCTTTCCTCCTTTAACTTTGGTTGCTGGGTATTTTGTCTTAGTAACAAGAAGAAAGTAACCAGGACAAGGAAGGACATCGATAAGTAGAAAACAGGGCTTGAGTAACAAGTATAAGAAAGAATGTGATATAAGTGATGCAGTAAGAAAAAATGGATCTGAGGTGCATAACCTCTAATAAGGAACCTCCAAATGATATAGGGAAGACTATTCTTCCAACCTGAAAAGCACCTAGGACGAGTTCATGTTCTCTAAAACCGAAAAATGAACTTTAGGAATTAGTAGCAAATGAGCAAAATATAAATATTACTTGGGGAAAGAAAGCCCCTGTCCAAGAGAGGGACAGGAGTGGGGTCCCGAGTGAGTGTTCCCTGGAAGCTATCTCTTTCAGGGACTTTTCTAGAGGAAAACCATGTGATGAGTGGGATGCAATAAAAGAGCCTATAAATACAGAGTAAAAGAAAATATATCAAGTAGAAAGCCACAAAACCAAGTGGTTCTTAAGTACAATTTCTTTTCAAGTGAATGCAGATTCCTGAGAATATCTGCATGTAATATGGCCTCTCTTGGAGGTGAATCAGGAAGTCTTAAAGTCTGCCTTTGCCCACAAGAGCTGTGCAAGCTGAGTAGAGAGCGAAGTGGAAGTACCGTAGTGAGAATCAGAAAGACCTTCTGCGTTAGAAAGCTATAGACTGAGCAGGGAATGACAAGGGACTATCAGTGAGATGAAGCCTAGAATATTCTAGGCACTAGAAATAATCAGCTTACTTAGCATAGGAGGTGATGGTGGTGTGTGAGAGCAGTGTCTGTGGTGGAGCGTGTGCACAGGCTGCTACTCTGCACCAATTCATATTTTTCCTCGCACTTGCCTGTTGTTGGGTTGTTTGAAAAACCACCTCCCCTCTTCCCAAGAAAGGATATTTTTGGTTAATATAAGAACATGTTGCTTAATCCTAGCTAGGTAATCAAATTTATTACCTCAGTGCTAGGGATTGACTAAAGAAAAAAAACAAAAAAACTTTACCTAAGAAATAGGAAATAAAAACTCCTTCTTGCCTACTTTTATCAAGAATATTTTCTAAGAAGCAATCATTTTTGTTTTTTCCATATACCAGTAAAACACCACATAGAGCACGAATAGAGCACTATGCCAAGACTAAAATTTAAGGGAGGCAAGATTACCTTAACACTTTAAAGGAGCTGAAGCAAAACCAGTTTATTTTAAATATGTTGACAAACACAGTAGCACAAAAATAGAATTTAAAATGCATTGAATAGCTGGGCGTGGTGGTGCACGCCTGTAATCCCAGCACTCAGGAAGCTGAGGCTGGAGGATCGGTGTGAGTTTGAGACCAGCCTGGGCTACAAAAGTGAGCTCAAGGCCAGCCTGAACTGCATAGGAAGACCCTGTCTCAAAAAGACAAAGCAAAGAAAAAATAAAAAAAAATTTAAAAATGCATTGAATAACCAGAAGGTGAGACCTGTCTGGGGTGACAGTAGAAGAGTATTAGTAGCCAATGGGTGATTTCTAAAAAGAAGCATGACATGATCAAATTTTCATCTACCAATACACTAAAATTTTTGTTGGAATCAGAATAAGTACCAAAATTAAAACAATATATTCATATAACCTCAGTGCTGATGGCTTTTTTGCCATTTGTCGTACTACAAAGGAAACATTAATGAAAGAATTTGTGACTAAACTTAGGTTGTACTATTTTTATGTCTCTCCTGGAGGTTCACTAAAATAATGATGTGTCAAATTAGTCTAATTATAATTGTAAGATTTGGCTTATATTCAAACTGATGCATATCTTTTACTAATTACTGAGGAATTACTATTACAAATGCTTACTTAACTTTGAGAAACAAGGATTAGCAATAAAATTTATGGAGTTTCACTATACCACTGGCTCATGTCCGAAGAAGAAATGGAATGTAAATCAAACTTAAGATGTCAAATATGGGGCCCAGCGGGATGGCTCAGTGGTCTAAAGCGCCTGCTTGGGAAAGCTTGGGTGGCTTCAGGAACCGGGTTCAATAGCTGGCATCACATGCTGCACCAGCCCTGCCCTCTAGGCGGGCTGAGCCGGCCATAAAAATGAGTGAATAAACAAACAAAGGTTCTGAAACAAGAAAAAAAAAAATAAATAAAATTTTTAAAAAAAGAAAAAAAAAGATGTCACATATGGATTCTCAAGATGAAAAAATTCTCATTGGAAATACTGATCTAAGTCATGTAAACAAAACATGAATCCTGACAAATATTCGCTAAATGTAAAAGACATAAAGGCATTATTTTGGTGGCATTTACCTAGAGACCCAACTATGCTGTTAGAACATAGGAGAAATTCCAAAATGAACATTTTTTGAGAGTCTAACAGGAAGTACCCAGACATGAATTTTAAAAGTTTCATGTAATATCACTGTGCTAACTGCCAGGTTCTCTCAGAAGCTGGGTGCTGCTGTTTTACAGGGAAGAATGTCAGAAAGAGAAAAACTTTCATTTTCTTGCTAAATGGATACAATTAGTTCATTTGGGAGAATTTTGATTTGCTTAAGAGCAGTCACTGAATGCTAAAAAGACGTGACCACAAGGCATAACCTTCACGTTGCTGCAATATTTCCTCTGGCAAACATGCCAGGTAATTTGACTTTAAAATCTCAAATTCAAGTGTATTTGTAATTCTGAATTTAATGAAGTACTATTTATAGAGTTTTATGTGTTGGAGACATTTTGTAGTTGTGAAACTTAGATTTTCCTTAAGCTGTATCCTCTACTGAGAAGCAATGTTCATTTAAGCTCGTTATGCATATGTAAAAGTTGTTAGCGCACACAGTACACTAAGATTGCCTTCATTCTGGTAGTGCAACTGTACACATTAGCATCTACAGCAACATGCTGGGCTTACACAGCCCTGAACCGACTCAAGAAACCAATAATTTATTTGAAAACCTTTACATTGGAATATTATTACCCTTTGAAATCTGTTGTTCTGGGAGAGATATCCATAGAGAAGACCAAAATGAGTTTGACCTTTTCAGTTACAGTTTTCATTTTGTTCATAATTTAGGCCTAATAGAGTATGATATCATGTAAGAAACCAAATCCAATTATCAACCAAAAGCAAATTTAATTTTAAAGCTACCTACATTTGCATGATTTATTTCTTAAGACTGTATAAACATCACCAGTCTTGTTCAGTGTTGAAAGCTCTTTGAAAATACAAAACAACTTGCAGAACTAATTATGAGCAAGATTTAAAAGAATAAAGAAAAATATCAAGTCTAAAATTCATATTGAGTATAAATAATGAATTATATGCAGGGGTTAGGACATGCATTTCTCCGGGTCCATTTCCAACCTTGTTGATTTTCTGATAGCCACACTGTCCACGGAACTTGCAGAGTTAATTCCTTCACCAATTGTAGAGACAGACAACTATAAGAGAATGACAAGTGAAGGGGAGGCTTTGGAGAAACTTGTGTGAAAGGCATCACAGGTTAAATGTTGCGGGTTGTGAATGTGATAATGAAGCCTGCAACCTGCTTTTGTTGGCAGTACACGTTTGCAGTGCACAGCGTTTACGTCCTATGTGTGCAGTTGACGCATGCAAGTAACATACATTCATTCCCTCCTCATCCCCTTTTCTCCCCTCCCCCACCTCTCAATCCCTTGCCATCTTTCTTCACTGACTAATACAGACAAGAGGCAGAAAAGAAGAACCAGGAGACTCAAAAAGTGAACCGGAGAGGCTGAGGAGATAGCTCCATGTCACACATGCCTACGTGGCAAATGCAAGGCCTTGAGTTTGAACCCTGGTCCCAAAAAAAAAAAAAAAAAAAAAAAAAAAAAAAAAAAAAAAAAAAAAAAAAAAAAAAAAAAAAAAAAAAAAAAAAAAAAAAAAAAAAAAAAAAAAAAAAAAAAATTGAACCAGAAACCCGGGTATCTCATACAAGGCCTAAGTACATCTCCGCCTGGAGTATTTCATTATCTCAGTCTTCCTTCAGTGTTATTGTTTTCTGGTGCTTGAATCTAAAACTCTCTGGAGCATATTTAATGTTTTACTTTTCTAAGCATAATTTTAAAAAACATTTTACATGTCTCATTCCTTTTAGATATCAAACATATCTTTAAATATCATACAAATAAATTCATTTTAGGTACTTCACATTAGCTGAATTTTAACTGTTGCTATGGTTTGAATATAGCTTACATATTTCTTCAAAGTTCAAATGTGATTCCCTCTTGTGAGACATTGAAGAAGTCTAATTTAACCTGATTACAGTATATAAAGATAGAACTTCAGCATGTGCCATACTGGATCACCTGTGACTGAATACGTGTGATTTCATAGGAAGAGAAACCGAAGACAGCACAATCCTCTGCTTCTTGTCTCCTTCAAAGCTGTGAGCCCTGTTCCTGCCATCACCAGTCATGACTCCTTCAGCTTAGGCCAGTCTGGAAGCCAAATAAACCACTTTGTTTTATAAAATAGTCTGGCAGGTATTTCATTACGATATTGAAAACTGAACTAATACAGCAGTGACTTTAAAATAGTCAATTTATTTTTTGAAATTTGATCTATAATACTGTTTTGCTTTTCATCTTAATCCAGTAATTATGAGTAAAAGCGACTTCACATAGTGGTATTTGAAAGCATGAAATAGTATCTCCAATTAAGAAATAGACACTACTGTTGGTTTATTCTGAGGAGGAATTAATCTTTAGGAAGATAAAAATATTATAAAATAAAACAAAAGTTGGGGCTGAGGAGATAACTCCGGGCACAAGTGCCTGCCTGGCAAGTGCAAGGTTGTGAGCTCGAACCCTGCCCCCCACCGCCACTAAATAAAAAGTTATTTTCAAACCAGTTTAGTTTGTAAAATTTTCTCCATCAATGTATATGCCACTGAAGAGTTCAAAGCAAGATATGAGAACACTGAACATGGATAGTAAATCACTTTAAAGCTATTATTTTTATCAGTAACGTTCATTGAAAAATCTTAAAAGGTACATGTTTATAAAATCAGCTGTAACAAGAAGGTGTGCAGCCATTACACACTTACTCAACAATATGAGTAGAGATGAGGCCACAGGGATAGGACTGGCCCAATGCACCTCTACATCAATTAGCTCGTCCTGCAGTTCTGAGCAGAAACGTTACTTATCAAGGCACATGGATGCGAAAAGTAATTTTATTGGAAAATGATGACGATGAAACCATCATGTACACTAAGTTACAGTAAATAAAATGCACAAGGATATCCATGGGATAATATATCTGGACAAACTGTTAATTCTAAAATAATCCATTACAACAGTGGTGGATTAGGGTATCATTCCACTATAACTACAATTCACCCAGACATCTTGTATCATGACATTAATTCCTGTTGTAGATAGAGACTGGAATCCCTGGGTACTCCTATGAATAATCTATCTACAAATATCAAGTGCTATTCAAACTCAACTTTTTTATAAGTTGTATTATCCAGAAAGGGATAGCAGGATTTTTACATTTTTCAGCCTTTTGCCTTCACAATTATTCTGAAGTAAAAATATTTTTCCAACATATAAAATTCTGAGAGACAACTGATTATAGTTGGCATTGGAATATTGCATACATTCTCGTAGGAAGTAGGCATTTAGCAAGAAATACGTCATTAGAGAGTGAAAAAGCAGGACATATTTAAAAGATTTACTATAGGACTGGCGAGATAGCTCAGTGGTCTAAAGTGCCTGCTTAGCTTAGGCAACTACAGGGACTGTAGTTCGATCCCCAGCCCCACATAGTGTGCTATCCACATTCCCAAGGCAGGTTGAGCTGGCCATAATATAAATAAATAAATAAAGTTTAACACAATGAAATAAAATAAAAGATTTGCTATACCTTTTTATAAGAGATGCTTTGTAAATGAACTTTGGTTAGAAAGTATTGAAAATTTCAAATTCTAGAAGATATTAGATAGAAGATAAAATAGATGATCTGTATGTGTTAAAATATGACTCCAAAGCTATTTAAGTAACACTGAATATTCTGAGTTTAAAATTTATTTCAGAGCAAATTTCAAAACTGACAACACCTAGGAGAAATGACCAACAAATCTTTGAAAACAAATAATGCTCCAGTGAAAAATCAAATTAAAATCATAGCGCATTAACTCACAAATATGAAAATACAAATGGCAAAGAAATATTGCCTAAATTTTATAATCAAAGTAGTAATAAAAGTCAAAATTAAAGCATTAACAATGACACAATATTTTGTTTTACATATAATATTGAAGTAGCTGAAAGTGAGAAGACTTTGTTCCTTAGAGTACATGGAAATGGACCCTCCATTTAATGATGTAAAGGCACTGGGCATGTTCTCTCTGGACCTCACTTAGGCCTTACCTTTCTAAAGCTGTATTTTTAAATTGCATACTCTTTTAACAATTATTTCTAACTTTATTCATCTTCTTGCTTATAAACTGATTAGGCATATCTGCTTAATGAGTTTGCCAAGATGATGTGTTTATGCTAGAGAAAAAAACACAGAAAACAGAAACAATCAAGCAGTATTTGTACTGATTAATAAGAAAATAGTTATAGAATCATTGAAAAAAACATGTCATTGAAATTACAATGTAATGATTTGTAGACATAGTTAACTATAGAATATTGTTACATTAAAAAAAACAAGGGTAAACAAAATCCATATGTTCCTATTTCTCTTATAATACCTATGCCTATACATAAAAAAATTAAATGGTGGAATATATAACATTTAAGGAGGATTTGTTTGCATAATACGTTATCATGTTACTATTCTAATCTTTTTCATTGTTCATATATTTTCTTTTTAAGTTAGAAAAAGTTCTAAGTGTATATATGTATGTGTATATATATATATATATATGTAATTTGCACAAAATAAAATGAAACAAACTTGTTCACAAAGAATTATTAAGGAAAATATTTTCATATTTCTTATATAATAGTAATATATAAAACAAAATATTTGTATATAAGGTCATAAGAAATACCTAAGCAAATAAAAATGAAGTGATAACAAATAATTTGGTATAAGTGAATTATGATTATAATAGTTTAAATGTAAATAAATAACTCGTTGCACTGTCCAAATGTATTTGAAGCACATACTAAGACATAATAAAATATTTTTAAGTACTAAAAAACAAAAATGAACAGAGTGCTATTTTTTTTTTTTTTTTTTTTTTTTTTTTGTCTTTTTGAGACAGGGTCTCGCTATGCAGTTGAGGCTGGCCTTGAGCTCATTTTTGTAGCCCAGGCTGGTCTCGAACTCGCACCAATCCTCCTGCCTCAGCCTCCCGAGTGCTGGGATTACAGGCATGAGCCACCACGCCCGGCGAACAGAGTGATATTGACAGATGAATGACAACAAAAAAAAATATAGGAATGGGACTTAAACAGGCAGTGAATTTCTGATCTGTTAAGGTTAAAAGTGCATCTTCTTGGGTCACATAGTTTATCAGTACATGGATGACTAAAACGCAGATTTAAAAACACAGAGTTTAAACAGGTTTTTCAATTCTATACATACTTGTTTTCATAATTTTGGTAGCTAGTGAAACCTTAAGGCACAACATTAAGTTGCATAGATTAAGAGATAAGGAGATACTTAAACCAACTCTGGCTCCTCTGAATTGCTAGTTTTATAATCTCTGTACCATACAAATAAACAATTTCAATTACTAGAAAGTAGCAGAATTCCAGTAAACCACTTTAAAGGGTAACAATTTATCTCTTAAAGTTAGTTTGTAGAACATACTCAAAATCTAGACGATCTTAATTGGAAACAGCAGAAAAATAACTTTATCAAGATACATTTATAAGAAATCCAAGTATTCCCTTCTAATGAAAATCATTAATACAAACCAATCAATATTCAGCTGAACTTGTACTAGTAATTTAACTTTTGATTTATCAAAAAACTGAATAAAGGGCAGGCGATACAGCTCAGCAGACTAAGTGCCTGCCTAAGTAAGTGCAGGGACCAGGGTTCGATCCCTGGCACTGCATGCTAAGCTGGCCCAGTCCTCAGGTGCACTGACGCACTGAGCCAGTGAGAGTCCCGGCATGGTGAGGCATGCCTGTAATCCCAGCTTTTGGGAGGCAGAAATCAGAAGATTTATGAGTCCAAGCTGCTTAATGAGACCCTGCACAAAAAAAAAAAGGTTAAAAAATTTTGAATGAAAGTTACATAATATGGTAAAAAATTACTTTTGTGACCTATTTGAGTATATTTTCATATAACAAAGTTAGACATATTAATAAAATTAGAAAGAAAATTGGGTAAAACCTCAAATAATTATGGCTTTAGTTGGTTCAAAAGATGATAATTATATTTATTGCTGTGAATACTGTATCAAAACTAAGAAAAATATATCATTTTCACAGTGGAAAATCTAGCTCACTGTAAAATGAACCTAACACTCATTTATTTTTCCACACAGGAAAAAAAAAAATAGATTTGCATGACGAAACAAAGTATATTGAAAAATATAATTAAAAAAAAATAGTGCCTCGTGGGATTCCAGGTTCGCTGAAGACAGTGCAGGGTGAAGAGGGCTTTGCCCACCTGCTGCAGCCGCTGGCCGGTGAGGGCGTGGCTGTCTCAGGGCCGCTTGGCTATGGCGATGTTGAGGGCTTTGGAGCCCAGGACGCGGCCGTTCATCTCTGCCATGGCCTTGGTGGCTTCCTCTGGGCAGGAGAAGCAGACCAGGCCAAAGCCCTTGCGCTGCCCTTCTTCCTCCATGACCTTGACCCTGCTGACCGACCTGAAGGATGCGAATTCCTTGCGCAGCTGCTCGTCGTCGATGGCGTCGTCCAGGTTCTTGACGTAGAGCTTTACGCCCTGGCCCGCGCCCAGCCTCTCCTTGTGCAGCTGCTGGAACATCTGCTTGAGCTCGGCCTGCCGCTCGCTTTTCTTCTGCGCTCGGCCCACGAACACGAGCTGCCCGTTGATGGCCTTGCCGTTCATGTCCTCCACCGCGCGCCGGGCCGCCTCGTGGCTCTCAAAGCTCACGAAGCCGAAGCCCTTGGAGCGCCCGCGCGCGTCGGTCATCACCTTGACGCTCAGTGTCCGGCCGTACCTGCCGAACACGGCCCTCAGCGCGTCCTCGTCCATGTCGGCGCCGAAGTTCTTGATGTAGACGTTGGTGAACTCGGCCGCCTGGGTCCCGAGCGCGGCCTGGCGCTCCACGCGGCTGCGGAACGGCGCGACGGCCACGCGCTGGCCGCCGATCAGCCGGCCGTCCATGGCCTGCACGGCGCGCTCGGCGGCGCCCTCGCTCTGGAAGTGCACGAAGGCGAAGCCGCGCGAGCCGCGCTCGTCGCGCATCACCCTGGAGGACAGGATGGGCCCGAAGCCCGCGAAGTGCGCGCGCAGCGCGCGGTCGTCCACCGCGCGGTCCAGGTTGCGCACGATGACGTTGCCCACGCCCGAGCGCCGCAGCGCAGCGTCGCGCTGCGCCCACATGAGGCGCACGGGCCGCCCGGCCACCGCCTGGAAGTTGAGGGTGTCGAGCGCGCGCTGCGCGTCCGCCAGCCGCAGGAAGTTCACGTAGGCGTAGCCGCGCGGGCGCCGGGTGGCCGCGTCGCGGCAGATGCGGATGGACAGCACGCGGCCCGCCGCGCTGAACGTGCGGAAGAGCAGGTCCTCGGTGGCGTCGGCGTGCAGGTCGCCCACGTAGAGCGAGGCCAGGCGGAACTTGGGCGCCACGCTCATGGCGGGGATCCGCGCGGCCGGGCCGGGGAGCAGGCGGCCGGGAAGGAGGGCGCGGCCCGAGAGCGCCCGGGGCCTCGGGCTGGGCCGGCCGCGGGCCGCTGCAGAGTTTTC